>CAUYON010212043.1:0-22812 GCA_963573935.1 Arctocebus calabarensis
TTTTTGAGACAGAGCCTCAAGCTGTCGCCCTGGGTAGAGTGTCGTGGCATTACAGCTCACAGTAACCTCCAATTCCTGGGCTCAAGCGAGTCTCCTGCCTCTGCCTCCCAAGTAGCTGGGACTACAGGCGCCCTCCACAACGCCTGGCTATTTTTGTTTGGGTTGCATCCGTCATTGTTGGTTGGTGGGCCCAGGCTGGATTCGAACCTGCTAGCTCAGGTTTACATGGCTGGCGCCTTAGCCCGCTGAGCCACAGGCGCCGAGCCTAAACTCTTTATAATGAAAAAATAGAACTGATTCTTGGGATTAAACTCTAGTTATTGAATTTTTGAATCATGGCATCTTATTTCTTGTTCTCTTAGTAACCATCTACTCAAATATTTTATACATGATGGTATAGCTATCACCAATTGGTAGCTGAGCTAGAGTGTTACATGACTGGTGAGCCTTATGGCCTTAGAGAATAAAGGGAAAGTCAGTGGTGTGAGCTTTCACAGTGTCCCACAGGATAAAGGAAGGAAACACCACGGGGTTCCTAGAGGGCAAATGCTATTGAATTGGTGATGTATGTTATTAATGACTGTAAATTGTTGAATAAGGGATTGTTTTCTGATTGATGAGATAAAATCAGTATTGTGAGGCTATGTGAACTCCAGAAGTATTCACATAAGTGGTAAGAAGCCAGTGGTAACTGTGTTAAGAATTCAGTTTGTCTTTTGGGCTCCTTAATCTCTTCAGAGAAACCATTGCAGCATCCGTGATTCATCTATCCATCCCCTATTTAAACTTGTAGAATAGGGTAGAGACATTAAAAAATGAGAAAATATGGGCAGCGCCTGTGGCTCAAAGGAGTAGGGCGCTGGCCCCATATGCTGGAGGTGGCGGGTTCAAATCCAGCCCTGGCCAAAAACTGCAAAAAAAAAAAAAAAAAAAAAGAAAATATTTTGGAGTAGCAAGATACTTCAAGGAAATCAAGAAGCAACTTATCAGCCAGGCATGGTGGCTCCCGACATTTAGAGAGGATAAGGTGGGAACATAACTTGAGGTCAAGAGTTTGAGACTAGCCTGAGCAACAAAGCAAGAACCCCACCTCTACAAAAAAAATTTTTTTAATAGTGCGGGTGTGGTGGCATATGCCAATAGTCCTAGTTACTTGAGAGTCTGAGGTGAAGAATCACTGAGCCACAGAATTTGAGGTAGAAATGAGCTATGATTATGCCACTGTACTCCATCTTGGGCAACACAGCAAGACCCTGTCAAAAAGAAGGAAGGAACGGAGAGAAAGGAAAGTAGGGGAAGGAATTAAAGAAATTACCTTATTGTAAGAAAAAATAAAGGAAATAGGTTAGGAAATAAAAAATAAGGGGAAAAAAGTTACCTTAAAGGCAGTTGTGGTAGGTTACACCTGTGATCCTAACACTCTGGGAGGCTGAGGTGGGAGGATTGCTTGAGGTCAGGAGTTCAAGACCAGCCTAATCAAGAGTGAGGCCCCTGACCATACTAAAAATAGAAAAAGTTAGATGGACATGGTGGCAATTGTCTGTAGTTCCAGCTATTTGTGAGCCTTTGACAAGTGGATCACATGAGGCCAAGAGTTGGACGTTGCAGTGAGCTATGATGACACCACTGCATTCTAGCCTGGGAAACAGAGTGAGACTATGTCTCAAGAAAAAAATAAAAAAGGGCTCCGCGCCTGTGGCTCAACGGGCTAAGGCGCCAGCCATGTACACCTGAGCTGGCGGATTCGAATCCAGCCGGGGCCCGCCAAACAACAATGACAGCTGCAAACAAAAAAATAGCTGGGCATTGTGGTGGGCGCCTGTAGTCCCAGCTACTTGGGAGGTGGAGACAGGAGACTCGCTGGAGCCCAGGAATTGGAGGTTGCTGTGAGCTGTGATGCCACAGCACTCTATCCAGGGTGATAGCTTGAGGCTCTGTCTCAAAAGAAAAAGAAAAAAATAAAAAAGAAATTACTTTAATCAATTTTTGAAGGACTATAACCTAGAATAGGAATAGAATTTTCTGCAAACAGGACCTTTAAAAATGTAGTCTAGCACAAATAGCCATTTTACACCTGCCTCTCAGCTGATCCTGCCTGAGCTGCCCTGATCTTTCCAAGTTAGTATTTTGTGTGCCCGTTAGGTTAATTTATTAGTGTATAATAGGCAGTCTATTCCTTATTCTCTGGATTGGCTTTTTTCTTTGCTTGTTGTATACTTTTCTTTATGAAAAATATTAAGTTTATGCACAAAAATTTAAGACTATAAAATGACCCCTATTTGCCCATTCTCTATCATCAATTATTATGAAGGATTTTGTTTCATTTACCACTTTTTTTACTTCCTTCCTATCCTAGATTATTTTTATGCAAATGCAAAAAAAGAATCATTTTGTAGAAATGAGTTTTCAATTGTTATCTTTAGAGCTCTTTATTAAGGGGAGCCATTTAATCATCTCCCATCTCCAGCCAGTTTCACCTTACTCCATTAGCTGTCTTTGCCCTCTGGACTTCATTGCACTCACCTTCATCTCAGTCTTGCCCTAAGGTGTTGCATACATGTAAAAAGCTTTTTTCTTTCTTTTTTTTTTGAGACAGAGTCTCACTTTATCACCCTCGGTAGAGTGCTGTGTCGTCACACAGCTCACAGCAACCTCCAACTCTTGGGCTTAAGTGATTCTCTTGCCTCAGCCTCCCAACTAGCTGGGACTACAGGCACCTGTCACAACACCCAGCTATTTTTTTGTTGCAGTTTGGCCGGGGCTGGGTTTGAACCTGCCACCCTCAGTATATGGGGCTGGCGCCCTACCCACTGAGCCATAGGCGCCGCCCTGCATATTCCTTTTCCTAAATGGTTCCTGCAGAATTGTCAGGTCTTACAAATCCAGATCCTCCTCAGTTTAAAGGATATATAAAAATCTGAAAAGGAAGTCTGATAAAAAAGTATGAAGGGAGCTAAAAGTTTGGGAAATGCCACCATGAAAAATGATAGATAATTAAGCTCTGGGAAGATTGGATTAAGGGATGTAACTATATCCATGAATATGAAGTACATATTGATTTAAAGGACAAGGCTTATTGGATATCTTCCAGATTTCCACAAGTCAGAATAATAGGGCCTGCATTTAAATTTTTAAAAAGAAACTCTGAGAATTAAAAAAAAATTTATAGAAAAGACAGCAAAGCAATGGAACCAAGTCAAGTTATGAAACTGCTTTCTCTAGAAAACTATTTGAAAGATTAGCGAGTTAGCTGCTGAAGGGTTATGGAAAACACACAGGGGCCTGAGTTATTATGATAAACAGAGAATTCCTCAGTTTTTATTCTAGGATATTCTGGCTCTATAGGTATATGTGTCTAAGTCATTAGTTAATGAAAGGGGAAAAATAAAATGAATACACAATTTCATATCTCTCTTTGACACCTTGAATCTTGGGTATGCCACAGCAGAGAGAATTGATCTGTGAAAATATCTGCAAACAATGTAGCGTGGAGCATGTCACAGTTGGGTTTCACTGGGATAGAGGTCAGACCAGAGATATTCTGCTTTAAGATCCACTATTCCAAACTAGAAATAATAAGGGCATTGTTATACAATAGTGATTGCATTCTGGGAAGCAAGCCATTCCATCTGTATATAAGCACTCCAGCTACATTCCACAATGTAAAATGCATCTCACTTGTGATTATATCCTTGATCATGACCTGGATTTGGCCAAGTATCACTGCTTACTTACTGATGGGAATATCCTTTTCTTACTATGCTAATGATCTACTGCCCTCTCCTTTACCTCCCTCCTCCCTGGGTAATATGCCATTATTTATAGATGAGTTTTCTGGCTTCATCATGAATCTTCTGCTTAAGTTGCCTTATTTATTGATATAAAGGGATTTTGCCTTTAGCTTGACATGTTGGACAAATAACTTGCAGAAGGACTTAGGGAATTTACAGACACATTGGATTTTATTTCTTGTATAAAACTTTGTAATAATAAACATCATGCTCTAGACTTCTTTCAATATAAACTTGTACATGATGACTTTTTGACTCACAGATACTCTAGTGTAATGAAATCTCAGTGTTAATTTCTGCATATTATGAATGTATATACGCAAGTGATCATAAAGTTAAAATATGACACTCTGTGATATACAATACTTAAGAAATTTAATACCACTAAATTTTACTGCAAAATTTATGACTGCTTCACTTTTTAAAAGTATAGCAACTCCCTAAAAGAGGAATATTTTATTCTCTTTAAAAGGTCTTTGAAGATGGTAAGACTTAGAGCAAGTAGAAAGATCAGGTATATATTTGAAGAACAGTCCATTTTTAATGATTTTTATCATAAAGAGGAAAAAAACCCCAGTGACATAAGCAAGTGAGTAGCTGGCTATACATACATAATGAAGATATAAAGGGTCACAGTCGGTCATAAGTGAATAGGAAATTAATTACAAAGTGATGCTGTCAAATAGAGGTTTGATACTAGAATGTACAAATAAAATGGAGGTACTTCCTTTGCCTATCATTAGCTTTGCTCAAGTCATACCCCGAAACTGTAACTCCCTTTGGGATTTCACAACCTAGAGCGATGGGGTGAAAGTAGATAAGTTTAGTACTGAAGTCAAATATTTGCTGAATCAATGTGGATGAAGAGTCAAAGGAGTCATTAAAATAATGAAAGATTTTGAAAAACTGGCAGAGAGAGAGAGAACAAACAGCTAGAGGGCTTTGAAGGATTTAATCCAAAGGCCATTTACTATTACACAGTTGCCGATCAATAAATATTTGTTGGTTAATTCTATGTGCAACATACTCCTCTGGGTAATAAAGATTCAAAGATGAGTGAGACCCATTCATGTTCCTGTAGAGGAACTCATGGCATGAAGAAGAAGGCAGGTCTGCACACCACCTGTTAAAATGAGTAGACTGTTACAACAACCATATTAAGAATGTGGCATGAACATAGCAAATAGGGAACAGTTGATTCTCCTGGAGCTGGAGAGAGGGCATTAGGAAAGACATAACAGAGATAGTAGCTAATGAATGGAGTCTTAAAGGGTGAAAATGATTTTCCCAGGTGGAAGGGAGATTGTGAGTATTACTGCCTTCCAAGTAAAGAAAAAGGATAGTGGATGGAAAGAATTAGATTGCCAGGGTTTCCAAATGCTAGTTTCTACTTTACTATCAACTATGAGAGGCCACCGGAGGTTTCTGAGAAGGTGAGTGTTCCAATGAGACCTATGTTTTAGAAAAAAATATCTGGTAGCAGTATAAAGACAGTTTGAGGAGTGCTAAGACTGAACTTAGGACATCTAAAAAAAATTATTGCAGTAGTTCACAGAAGAGATGACAAATCCTGAAACTAGGGCAGTGAAAGTGAAGATGAAAATGGGATAGATTTGAGAAACATTTTTCAGGCAGAATTGACAGGAAATGGAGACTGAACAGATGTGAATAGTGAAGAAAAAGAAGATAGCAAAGTGTGCCATTAACCAAAGAGAATATGGGAGGAAGTTAGGAAGAGATATAATGAGTCTCACCGATGAATTTGAGGTAGTTGTGGTGAATTTACTTAGAGGCATTCAACAGGCAATAAATTTCAGTCTAGATCTGAAGAAGATCGCTATTCAGAAAGTATAAAAACCTGAGAACAGATAGGAACTGCTAAGTAAAAATTATGTAGGACCAAGGGTAGACCCTTGGTAATGTTTGTATTTTAGAATGAAGAGGATCCAAAGAAAAAGACTGAGGAGATATACGCACTGAAATCAACACCAAGAAACTCTACCCTCATTATGAAAAAGGATTATTCTATTGATCACGCTATATATGTACCACACACTAAGGCAGAGTAGGGGACAAATCTGGACTATGAAACATTTTTTGAGTACTTATTATGCTATAGGCACTAAATGATCAGGACTATAGTTTGAGTGTGACTTGGGTCTCACAGGATAAGCTTGAGGTCACGTCTGACAGTCATCTTACTAACCATGTAAGTAAGGACACCACAGTGTTTCTGCTAAAGGGGCCATATATAAAGAAGCAAATGTCACATGAAAAGGAAAAGGGAAATCAACAGCCAAGTTGATGCCACATCTTTGCCAATGAACTCTGAAGTGCCATCCTCTTAAAAGCTATCACTTAAGAGGTTAAGGAGGGACTGCATTTGAAAGTTAAAACTCAAGAGAATTGTATCTGTTTTCTGTGATCTCCCTGTAAGAATCTCAGCTCAATGCCCTTGTTTGCATGCTCTGTATTAAGGGTCAGCAAACTTTTCTAGTAATGAGGCAAATAATAAATATAGGTATTTTCACTTTTTTTGGTCATATACTCTGTCTCAACTTCTCAGAACTGCCACTATAGCCATAGACATTATATAAATAAATGAGTAGAGCTGTGTGTCAACACAACTTTATTTCCAAAAACAGAGGGTGAGCTGGATTTGAGTCTTAGGTTCCTACAATCTATATCAAGGGGGAGGCTACTCCCAGAAGGATGCCAATTGGAAAAACAAAGATTGTAAACCTGGATTATGATTCTATAATTGAATCCCATTCTATAATTTAGTCCCAGGATGGGTTAAATTATAGAATGTTCTTTTTTTTCTTTTTTTGCAATTTTGACCAGCGCCGGATTCAAACCCACCACCCTCGGTATATGGGACCTGCGCCCCACTCCCTGATCCACAGGGGAGAAAAAATCCTAAACCTAGGAAGATCAGGCAGCTACACAGATGATGTTCTTTCAGAGGTACAAGAAAAGCTGCCTGTCTCCAAAATATTTCCTCTATCAGCTAGCCATGCTGCAAGAAGTTCTTGACAGTAGAATTGCTCTGCTGGATGAAGGCATTGTCCTGAATTTAAAAAGCGCAAATGTAGTACAGAATGAGTGACACATAAGCACTGCATTAGTTGATCAGATCAACTAGCTGACAGTTGGCAGTGAACAAGGACCAGGGGAATGGAATCCAAGATGAACTAAACATCTTTGTAAGTTCCTCATAATTTTTCATATTTTTGGCACTAAAAATATGTTTTTACTGCACTACATGCTTCGCTATACATCTCATCTTTTGTCAGAGCTTCCTGTCTAGAAACCCATTTGGGGACGATAATGTCTATCTTCCTAAATAAGATAGCTGAGTGGCCTTAGGGAAGAAGTTGTCACTGAGATTGAATTAGTCTTTTTTTAATTAGTATTTTTAACAGTACAAATACCATTTTGCTTTGTTTTGTTTTCTTTTGAAAAAGAATAGGTTTTTAACTTGCTTAATTGACAAGGACAAGAGCCTTAGATTTAGAATTGACAGTAGGAAAAGGACAGATGTCTTCTCACAGGTTTCCTCTTTAAAGTTTAGAACTTGAAACACTGAGTCACAAAAAACAAAACAAAACAAAACAAAAACAAACAAACAAACAAAAAAGTTTAGAACTTGATCTGTGTCTAAAAGTAGACAATGTGCCGTGCTTCTAGGTGCAGTTCTCTATTTGGATGTGCTCCATATTCCAGAGGATAATGTTACAATTATTTAACTGAAATGACAAATTCCTTGGCGAGAAGTTGTCTCTCGAGTGAGATAGAATTCCGTTTTATTTTTTCTATGCCATATAAGGTTACAAAGCTGATGAAATAATTAGGGTTTATACGAAAATTATCTAATTGTAACTATGAAGCCATCCAAATAGGAACATTCATTTAAATGATCCATACACTTAAGGAAAGATTTATAATGCCAAAATCTAAATCTTAGCTTAAGACACTGATTGCACAATGGAACTTTATAACTAACATTGAAACCTTTCAGCCACTGCCATGTGGCCATTCCATTTAGTTTGATCTGTTCTTTCCGTGATGTTTACATTCTAACATGTAATATATTTTTCCTCATCATTACGCTTGTAGTTTATTGTCTCACTTTCTGTATTGCAAATCAGGTTCCCTGAGGACATTTTTTAAAATCTGTTTTAGTTTGCTCAAGTACATTAAGTAGTACCAGTGGCCAACACAATGTCTATCATTTAGTAGTGGGCACTCAATAAATAATTGGTGAATGAATGAAAGAGAGAAAGTAAGCAAGTAAGCAAGCAAGCTAGAAAAGCAGAGCTGTCTTATACATTCTAGCTAAAGACAGAACATAAACAGGGAAGGATAACTTGAAAATAAACAGATAATGTTTTCTGTTTACATTTCTATTTCCCAAGATTTAAAAAAATATTTAAATGAACACAAGTGTGAATTTCACAAATGTCTCACATCTCATTCATTTGTAGTTTGCCAGTTTGGGACTTTTGACAATTCAAATGATGCTGAGCAGCGATTTACTTTTGTGTTATTTGACAGATTACTTTTAGTTGCCCGCCCCAATCTATCCAATGCCAACCTTCTTCCTTGCTGGCAAAGCCCTGGATTGGTTTGGCTGCTCACTGTCTGCACAGCCACATGCTCAGGGAAGAGGCCCTGACTCGGTTCCAGGATTGAATCAAGATTAATCTAAGGTTCTCTTCGACAATGTTTTGTTTAAAGATGGGCATGTGATCCAATTCTGGACAAAAGAATCTGAAGGAAAATTTTTGCCAGGGCCTTTGGAAAAGTTTTGCTTCGTGATAAACACGGGAGGCACCATCCTCTTCTTTGTGAAAGGTCACCATATTTGCATGTGCTGCCTGGAACGCCCGCAGCCATTTTCCAACCATGACCCAACCTGCCAAGGATGACAGAATAGAAATACCTGTATTTGGAAAATACTAGGTCCTTGATAATATCACTAAGCAACTGAATTAACCAACATTGCAACTGCCTTATTTCCACACTTCTTGTGATGTGAGAGAATAAAACCATATTCTTAAGCCAATTTTAGTTGTGCGTTCTGTCACTTGGCAACCAAAAGGATCCTGACATTTTATGAAAAAAAGCAAACACCAAAACATGCTAGTGTGTTTAAAAGCAAAGTTAAACCAATTATTTTCAAGCTATTTCAAGTTACAAAAAACTTGAGCAATAATACCAATATATACAAGCAGTTGCAGTAATAATCGTAAGTTAATTTGGCTTATTTATTAAAGCCTATTACCTAAAGGGTTACCTAAAACCTATTTTGCCTAAATAATGCTAATATGTAATACAACTCTATTTCTTTGAGAATATTCTATCTTAAGCTTTTAATACCGTACGAAAGAACAACTACATGATTAGGATGTTTCAAAAAGGCTTCATCTTAAATTGAACTTTATGGGAGGCGCCTGTGGCTCAGTGAGTAGGGTGCTGGCTCCATACACTGAGGATGGCGGGTTCATACCCAGCCCCAGCCAAACTGCAACAAAAAAATAGCTGGGTGTTATGGCTGGCGCCTGTAGTCCCAGCTACTTGGGAGGCTGAGGCAAGAGAATCACTTAAGCCCAAGAGTTGGACGGTGCTGTGAGCTGTGTCGCTACTTGCTATAGCAAGTTTAGTAGTTTCCCCTGACTTCAGTCACTAGACACCAGTACCACTTCCTCCTTAGATGTGATAACCAAAAAAGCTTCTAGATCTTGCCAAATGTCCCCTGAGGCCCTCACTGGCCTAAATTAATACCAGACAAGTCAGTCTTTAAGCAGTTGTTCCGCTCCAGTCTCCATCGATTGTCCTATTGCTCAGGACAGCTGTCACTCATAGGAAGTAATTGAAGCTTGGTTACTGCTTGTCCAAGCATATGGTGGATAACCTTTAGATCATAATAATTAGCTGAGAACTGCTTCTCTGGCGGTGAAATAGCTGTTTTTCCACTTTGAACACAGCATGGAAAGCTAGGAGACAATATATGTTTGCCATTACAATGAAACACCAAATGAGGTAAGGGAGAACAAACAGGAAAAGGCTCCTTTAATCAGGAGAGGCCATACAGTAACGGAACAAGGATCAGACCTAGTTTGCATGTCACTTTGTTTTTGAAGCCTTCCCTAAATCAGATGGAATAAATGTTCCCTTCCTTGGAGCTTACCTGCTCTTTGTACATACGTATTATATTTTGTTATTACTATTTGTTCCTTTGCCTTCTCAACTAGAATGTGAGCTCTTCAGGGCAAACATTTTTATTTTTTCCCTTTTGTTACTTGGTTCACTCATTGTTTTATTCATTCATTAAACCATTCATACATATCCTTAGTGATTAGCACTGTGCTTGACCCATGGCAGGCTAATCACTGATGATATGAAGATGAACACATTACAGGGTAAGATGTGCTGGGATGGAGGTGTGAAAGCACACAGAAGGGTTATCTAGATCAAAATAGGAGCATTAGGGAGAGCTTCTTAGAAGAAGTGACTTGAACAAGTTGGGAGACAACTAAAGGAGGAAGTGAGGAGGGGCCAAGGGGGTGGGAATACCAGACAAAAGGAGCTCAATAGGCATGATTTCAGGGACAGCCCTGCCTGCTACTGCCTCATGTAATGGGGAGGGCATCTTTACCGATAAAAAGTTGAATGGAAGGCTCGGCCTGTAGCACAGTGGTTACAGCACCAGTCTCATGCACTGAAACTAGGGGGTTCGAACTTGGCCCGGGTCAGCTAACCAACAATGACAACTGCAACAAAAAAAAATAGCCAGGTGTTGTGGTGGGTGCCTGCAGTCCCAGCTACTCGGGAGGCTGAGGCAAGAGAATTGCTTAAGCTCAAGAGTTGGAGGTTGCTGTGAGCTGTGACGCCACAGCACTCTACTGATAGTGACACAGTGAGAGACTCTTCTCAAAAAAAAAAAAATTGATTAGCAAATGGACAAATGAGGATGAAGGAGAATGAAGAAAATTCAACTGAGAGGGTAGCACCAGTAGTATTCACCTCAGGAATTTTCATGTTCAGGTTGTAACAGGCATCCCTTGATAGCAATCAATACCTTGGGCCAATCTCGGGACCCCTGGAAAAGTTCAGCTTGTGTACCATATAGCTTATCTCATAACTTTGCCACTTCCTGGTGTTTGGACATAATTTAATAATAACTTATTTATGGAGAATACTTCTGTGAAAGATTCTATACGAGCCATTGTTGCTAGAACTAAAGATACTGCATCTTGTTTCCTGGTTCCAGTTCTTACTGGACTTTCACAGGAAAAAGAGGCATTGAGCTGAGTTTGTTAATATTTTCATTATTAACTATTACATTGTCTTAGACTTTTAAAGGGCAAAATTCAGCTTGTCATAAATAATTCTGAAACTTTTAGAAAATATTTGTAGAAACATGATAATTGTTAGTTTTATAATATTCACCTAAAATCTATACACATTTAAAAACCATTCATACCAGGAGGTATTTTTACCATGTTGAGGAATTTGAGTTTTCTTTAAACTATAGCTGCCATTGTTACATATTCCTTAAGTTCCTTATGATAAGATATTTACCTTCTCTATATAAGGAATAATCATATCAGAAAAATAGGGTGTCTGCTTCTGACCCAAAGTAAACAGTCAAACAGAATACAACAGTTGACAGGTGACATCTTTTCCTAAAGAAAAATTCAATGATATCTGTATAACACAGTAAAGTCTGTTCTCTGGCACAGCTGGGGAATGAGGTATTCTGGTCAAATATTCTACTTAATAGAGTTACCATACATTTTACATGGATTGCCTATTTTCAAAGAGTTGCAATAGATCAAAATAAACCTAAGGCTATGTGGCCAAGGTGGTCCCAGCTGAGCTCAAAGGGAATTATCTGGGTGTATGTGATTAACTGGAGGGAGTTGGTGGGCCCTTAGGGCTCTATTTGCATGAAACGATTTATGCTGGCATTTTATTTATTCCTGGCTTCCAGGGAAGGAAGATACATGCCGAGGTACCTGAACAAAAAGGAGGTAGGAGGGCAATGAAGGGGTTTATGGTTTTAGGATTCCCTCTGGGTCTCTAGGACTTGAAACATTTTTTAAAGCCTCTAAGGAGAAAGATCAGAAGAGAAGTGAAAGGAACCGTTTTTATGAAGTGTCCTGTGAATCACGGCTACTTCTGCATTGGGCATAATACCATCTTGGCATTATGTCCATCTTCAAGGAATGGTGGCAAAACAGGGGCCGTAGGAGACTGAACCCTTGGCTCACACATAAGTGTTTTTGCTAAAAGTGACCCTAAGTGGACTTGCCAGAAAAAGCATTTAGTAGAGGAGTGCTGGAGCCACAGCAAGAAAGGAAGGTCAGGGACTTTGCCTGTTTTGTCCAATGCTATATTGTCATCACCCCAGAATAGTAGGCACTCAGTTGATCATTTGTGAGCAAATGTCAAATGCAACTATAGATGACATGTTTGCAGCACACAGAGGATGCCTTTGGATGTACTTGATGAGGTGGAAACTCCGCAGGGAGTTTGATTCCTGCCAGTGGGAGAAAGGAAGGATAACTTGGGATATTTAGATTATTGTTACTAAGGTGACCCCTTAATGCAGTGAATGGATTAGAAGATAGGAATGGGTAAGAGAAGTGACACAGACACCAGTAAGGAGGCTGTCGTTATGGTCCAGGTGAGAGATGGCCAAGGCCTAGAACTTCAATAGTGTCAGTGGGCTTGGAGAGAAATGGATGGATGAAACCTAGAGACATTTAGCTTACAAAAGATTATATTATTCAGAGGCACATCAGAGACTTGCAGTTTGTCAAGGTCATTTTCACAATATTAATTACCATTTTATTGGCAAAGCAAAGAGGCATCAACTTGTGAGGCATCTAGTAGGCATCTCTGGGTGACGACATTTAAGATATCAGAGTTTATATTACTTATTAAGACCCTACTTTGCTGAACAATATATTTGGCTTCTTACATAAGTCCATCATTTTTATAATACTGAACTAATGCGTGTTTTTAAAATGTCAAGTGCTTTGTGAATTGAAGGTTTAAAAATGTGTCAAAATAACTTAGTCTTTTTGGATCAGAAATTATTCACACCATATTTTTATGTAAAAATTCACCCTCATTTCTTTAAAGGCAAATTACCTTTAATAAATGAATAACATTTTCTGTACATTGTCAATTTAGTCTTTTGAGTCTAAATGCAGATGTACATGTTAGCTTTCCAATTACAGTTTAGATTTAGACATGATTGAGGACTTATAAAGGAGAAGACAGCTTCAGAGAGATGAGAGTTTCTCTAAAATAACTATCTCCATAAGCCAACATGGCTACACAGGGAGCTCTCAGACAAGTTTAGATTTTAAAAGAACAATTACTTAACATAGAAGGACGAACATCTGTGAAAATTAACCTCAGAGTGATCTTGGTTATCGTAACTCCCATGTCACACTAGCTATGGGAACCATTAAGGCCTAATGACAATCACACATCAGTCTCTCAGCCTTTCTGTAGTATGGATACTGTGCTTCCAAAGTTTCTCTTGGTTCTAAGAGTCACAGGTCCTCTTAGGAACTTGCTGTCATCTTGTTCTGCTGCTTCCACTTTCTACACTTGACTTTTCCCAATGTGGAAGGAGAGTTCACTCTAAGTGATCGCGGCCTATTCAGTGCCAACTATAGATGTCCTGGCCTTTAAATAACCATAGTTCTTTTGATTTTGGAAGCCATTTTAATTTTTAAAAGTTCAGATTTATCCTGAGGCCACAGGGAAGTCAACAAAGAATCTTTTAAGTCAGGAAAGTAAGGTTATCTTATTTGGTTTCTTTTGTTTTTAATTTTATTCTGACTATAATATAGTGAATGGATTAGAAAATAGGAATGGGTAAGAGAAGTGACACACACACCAGTAAGGAGGCTGTCGTTATGGTCCAGGTGAGAGATGGTGGAGGCCCAAAACTTAAATAGCATCAGTGAGAGAGAAATGGATGGATTCAAAAGGGATCTAGGAGTTAGAATCAGAAAGACTGAACAATAGCATAAAACTCCATGATTACTTAAGATCACTTGGCCTTTTAACAGCCATTTTAATGCTCATCTAAAAGCTTGAGCATTTCAAAGTTTATTTCTCAAACGAACACTAGCATATACTTACTTTGTTGAGGGGAACTCTGCTAGAATGATTAACAGTAATGTAGTATTTTTCTTTTTAAGTTATGTCAATGAGTCTAATAATTCTAAAAACTCTTATTCCTATATTTCTAGGAAATGAAGTACAGAATGAGGCCACACGCACAACAAATATTTATTGAGTGCCCGGGTAACATATTGTTCCTTAAAAAAAACAAAACAAAAACACACAGAAGCAGCAGGAAACTGACAGATTTAAAAGAGAAAAGAAGTGTTTTCTATAATTTATTTGGAGCTGTGAAAGTTACTGAAGTATAATACTTGCCTCAAACACTTTCCCAACAGCTAAAATTAATTTTTATGCCTAAGCAAGATACTGCATGGTGGTGAAACATATAAGGTTCACTGATTTTGAATATTCTATTCAAAATATCTCAAAAGAAAAGGCACTGTTTGTGTAGTCAACTATTTGAACTAGTAGAAGGACTGAAGCATAAAGGAGAATAAGCAAAAAAGATGTTTAGACATTGCATATGTATGGTATCTGATTTTCTTCCACATAATATTCAATTTAAACTTAGGGGTTATTAATTAATCTTGCCTGTACTATATCGGTTCTTTAAAATCTGATGAAATCTCTGAGAAAGTAACTAGAAAGACCAGTCTTAATTTTGAATTTGAAAATGCTTCTAATTAGGGCAGTACCTGTGGCTCAAAGGAGTAGGGCGCCAGCCCCATATGCCAAAGGTGGTGGGTTCAGACCCAGCCCCGGCCAAAAACTGCAAAAAAAAAAAAAGCTTCTAATTATATATCTCCATAATAATATATTATATATTTATCTTGAATATCTTTCATATCTCCATAAAATGAGTGATATATAATATGAATGATGTTAATAATTAATAGAGATTCTAGATTCTAGATTCTCCTAGAGATTACCCAATTCTGCTTTTATGCATTTGAATGTGATTATTTTTAAAAAGATCTTAATCCATAATGTCAACCTCTTTTGTTTATTTCTGTCTGTCCTATCCTTTAAGAGGCTATCTCTTTCTGAGGAAAATTTTTTTAGTATGTGTATTTTGTTTATGCTACACATGCCAAATAGATCTCCCAAGATGAAACTCTGAGCTCATTTGGAAGTAATTTTTGGTAGCACATGAATCAGAACTCTTATTTTCTTCTCAGCACTACTGGTATTTTATTGCTTCCATCTATAGTCCAATATGCTTTTAGCGCTAAGAACCCTGAGGCCAAACACACAAAGCACTAAGAAAATGGGAACTTCTGGCGATTACAATTTTTGTCTCTTTTTCAGGGTTCTTCCCTCCCCTGGGAGAGTGAAATCACTTTAAGCTCACTATGAAACAAGAACATGGTGAGCACAAATGATTGACTGAAGTTGGTGATGTTGATTTAGGAGTTTTCAGCTTAAAGGTCAGGTGTAAAATCCTTAAACTTGCTTATCAAAGTCTGCTTGTCAAACTCCTATGGATTTTTCCAGATTCTGCCCAAATGTCACTTTTTCACAAAAGCTTCTAATGGCCAGTGCAGGCAGAGTTAGGCAGTTCCACCTTTGTGTTATAACTGCACCTTAATATAGTTCTATGGTGGGACTTATCAAATCACATTGCATTTATTTCTCTCTGTCCACTCATAGGTAGGGAGAGACTATTCTCTTCCTTTTATCTCTGGACCAGATCATTCCCCAAATCAAGTTCAATTTTAAAGAATCGAAAGGATGGTCAGAGAATGGTTAATAATCCTCTACATCTGCATAGCATAGGTTTAAAGGTCTTTTCACATTGTGGTGAGGAAGGCAGGGCTAAAATTATTATGCAAATTTTATAGTTTAAGGAAACCAATGCCCAGAGAGTTTACAAACCGACCCAAGTCAAAACAGCTAATAAGCTACACACCTAGTTCTCATGCCAGCAAGCTGATAACAATTTGTAGATAGAAGTGGTAGCAGTAGTGTTTTGTAAAGCAAGGAGGGCAATGGCTGGCTAGGGCTGTATTAAGTATTTCAGATTGTTTGACAAAATGTAGGATCTGGTTACTTGCTTTTGAAATTCAATCTGAACAGCTCCTCAAGAAGTTAAATGCACATGAAACTGGACATAAGAATTTCAAATTATTTATAACGAAAATGATATGTGACAAATTCTTTATCTGTACTCAAGCTACATAGTAAAGTCAGTAGAGAGAAAAGAGACATAAAACCTATCCTATATATGTATATGTAATACTTATGAATCTGTCATCTCTGACATCCTGACCATGACTGCAACTACTGAAGAGGAGTAAACTCTTAGAGATCAGTACTCTAACCCTTGCATTTTATAGAAAGAGGAAGGAAGGAAGGAAGAGAGGGAGGGAGGGGAGGAGGAGGATGGATGGAGGGAAGGCAATTGGTGGGATCACACCTATGGTGCATCTTAGAAGGTATACTGGTGAAATTTACTAAATGTAGAATATCAATGTCTTCATATAGTGATTAAGAAAATGCCATGAAGGCTATGTTTACAGTTTGATGAAAATATTTCAGATTGTATATGAAGTCAGCACATTGTGTCCCATGATTGCACTAATGTACACATTTATGATTTAATAAAACTATAATTTTAAAAAACCTCAGGAAGTGACATGATCTGCATTACAGATTTTAAAAATTATTTTAGCTTCTGTGTTAAGAATATTTTTTTCAGTAAGAGAAGGAGACCAGTTAAATGGCTGTTGTGGTTAATCTAAGCAAGAGATTATGCTGGCTTGATTCAGATTTTAGCACTTGAGAAAGAGATAACTGCACAGATTTGGAATATATTTAAAGGTATGATTCACAGAACTTACTGATAGAGAGAGTGAATGGAGGAGAAGGTAAGGCAAAGAAGAAATGAAGGTTTGTGGCCCCAAACTGGGAGGATGATGGTAGGAGGTTGGCATAACAACATGGATTTGTTGTTATATGTTGGACTTGTAAAGTTGAGATATTTATTAAATGCAATAGTTAGGGGGGTTGGTTTTTGTTTTTGTAATGGGGGCTGGGTTTGAACCCACCACCTCTGGCTTGTGGGGCTGGCGCCCAACTCCTTGAGCCACAGGCACCACCCTTGTTTTTTAACAAAAGAAGGAATGGTCTGTTGTAGAAAGCTGCGTAGATCAATCAGATTCTCTGGGGAATGGGTACTGGAGATGAAGGAGGAATGGAGAGAGTCCTGTCCATCAGTAAGGTGCACTCAGGCTAAAGAGGCCATGAGGATGTCTGTATAAGCCAAAATGGTAAGGGAGCAGAAACTCTGAATCAAAAAGGACACCAGCTTCCTCCAGGGAGGAAGAAAAGTATTAGAGAAACATACACTTGAAAAATCAGCAGGGTGCACGTCCTGTGAGAGAGGTGGGAAGTGAGTTGTTGATCCTTGGAGCTGCCTCTTTCTTTCTTATTTTCTGGCTCTGTCTATTTGTATCCTTCCAAAAATGTGCTCTTTTTTTGGTGTAACTTGAACAGAGTTCTGTTTCTTTCTATTACGCTAACTTAACTGGCTTAGGACCACAGAGACGAGTAAGACAAAGCCATTATCCTCAAGGAATTTATTGTTTTTGTTTTTTTAAGGAATTTATTGTTTAGTGAAGAAGAAAAGGTAATTGGATAAATACATAAATAATTATGTAAAATCATGTAAAGTGAAAATGGAATATTATAGGTGTTAAAACACTATTTGCCATTGAGCTGAAATATTTCTTTGTACTCAAAAAAGAAAGTATGTAACTTGCCCCTTGGAATCTGCATTAAGTAATACAAAGTATCAGTGACAATTTCTAGTAGGAAATATTTGGCACTATACAAGGTAAAGTTTCTTAAATTTGGTCATGGTTTTGACCATAATTTCATATCACCTGAGCTATTTATTTAATATTTTCATTTGGTTAAACTTACTTTTGTAATTTCAATATATACTTTAGCCCAGTGGTTCTCAACCTTCCTAATGCCGTGACCTTTTAATACAGTTCCTGTGGGTCACAACCCACAGGTTGAGAACCCCTGCTTTAGCCCCTCTTAAACAATAATGCCCTTGAAATAATGAAATAATGTGAAAATAAAGAGCAGTTCTCCCTCCGTATACCTCAAATCTCATAGCCACCAGGGCTGTATGTGGTTGTGTTTAATAGGAATCTAGCTACACGTGCTAGATTCTTGGAAACACTGACATGGAGAAAAAAGAACTGGGCTAGGAGTTAACAAGATCTGAATTTGGACATGGCTTCTTCACCTAGCGATTATGAGATTCTAGGTGAGTTGATCTCTTTTCCTCAGCAACTAAATGAACACAATACCTGCCCTGCCCACCATACAAAGTGATTACAAGGGTCAAATAAGCCACATTTTGTCACATTGCTTTGTAAAAGAAAAAGGGCTCAACAAATGATAATGCAAATGTTTATGTTCATGATTATACAGGGGCTTTCTATACTGAATGCCCTTTGGGAAAAGCACTGGCATTTAAAAACCAAAAAAAATGTTCTCTAAGCTGTTTCCCCGGAATGTTCCAGCTCTTTCTAATCTTCTCTAAACTTGTCTTCACTTAGGAGAACCACACAATTTCATTCATTGCTTTTGTGATGTTAATGATTATTTCAACCCAGTAAGCCTCCTCTTTGCAAGTAAATCTCCAGACAAGGAATCTTCTTTTGTCAAATGAGTTAACAATTCTAAAACAAACTATACATTGTAGTACATGGTGTGGTGTGAAAAAGGAGTTAGTGCCACTTGTGGGCTAGCTGTTAGAGTCCTTGTACAAGGTATTAGTCTTTCTAAATGTATTTTCTAATTTGGTAAATAGAACTAATAATTCCTATTTTGCAAGTTTTAGGGAATTTAATGAAATAATGATAGTGTCTGGCCCATAGCAAACTATTAAAAAAATAAGCCATTATTATTGCAAGAGCAATGAGAATTACTAGTCACATCAGTGGCATATCAGTATTAGGAGTCTAGGATTCTAAACATAATTGTAGCTCCCTCATAGGGTTATTGTGAAAATTAAATGAAAGTTGTCACATGTAAACACTATCTGTCATATGACAAGCACTTAACAAATGTGAGCCTTTGCTATCTTCATCACCTTTTATAACTCAGGGTCTATCTATTATAAGTCTTATTTTGGATAAAGTGGAATATGATGACTTAAAGAATTCTTAGTGGTAGAAAGAATATTATGTGTTTAATTGGAATTGATTATCAGTGCTGTTATTTGTTATTTGAAATTAAAATATAAGATTTTAGCTCAATGCTGGAAAATAATTGATGTTCAAAAAATACAATGTGATGAACAGAAAACTTTAGCATCTGGCTTGATTTCAAAAGTAAAGCTCTTACTGAAAAAGATCTAGACTGGTGCTATTATACACTAGCTATGGGTAGCTTCTGAACATGTGAAGCGTGGCGGGTCTGAATGGAGTTGTGCTGTCGGTATCAAACACACAGCAGATTTCAAGCACTTAGTATGAAAAAAAGAATATTAAAAATCTCAGTAATAGGGCAGTGCCTGTGGCTCAAAGGAGTAGGGTGCCGGCCCCATATGCTGGAGGTGACGGGTTCAAACCCAGCCCTGGCCAAAAACTGAAAAAAAAAAAAATCTCAGTAATGATAATTTATGTTGATTATACATTGGCACAGAAATATTTTAGATATATAGGTTTAACTAGATAGGCTGTTAAAATTAATTTCACCTGCTGTTTTTAATGTGACTATCAGACAATTTAAAATTATACATGAGGCTCCCCTTAGTAGCTTGCATTTTAGTTCTACGGGACAGTACTAATCTAGGACATTTTTTAAGACTTTATTTTTTTAGAATAATTTTAGGTTCACCTATCTTTTTCCTGTCTCTATAGTTTTGCCTTTTACAGAATGTCATATAGTTTTTACCATATAGTATGTAGCTCTTTTAGATTGGTTTCTTTCAGTCAGTAATATGTCTTTAAGATTTCTCCATGTCTTTCCATGGCTTGGTAGCTTATTTCTTTTTGGCAACAAATAATATTCTATTGTCTGGATGTACTGCAACTATCCATTCACCTACAGACAGACCTCTTTGTTGCTTCCAAGTCTTGAGAATTATGGATATATAGCTGCTATAAACAACCATGAGTAGGTTTTTGTATAGACATAAGTTTTTAGCTTCTTTAGGTAGGTACAAAGGAATGTGATGGATGGATTAAATGGGAAGAATATGTTTAGTTTTAAAAGAAACCACCCAACTGTCTTCCAAAGTGGCTGAGCCAGCTCCGCACCTGTAGCTCAAGTGGCTAGAGTGCCAGCCACATCCACTGGAGCTAGTGGGCTCAAATCCAGCCCAGGCCTGCCAAACAACAATGACAACTACAACCAAAACATAGCCAGGCATTGTGGTGGATGCCTGTTCTCCCAGCGACTTGGAAGGCTGAGGCAGGAGAATCGCTTGAGCCCAGGAGTTTGAGGTTGCTATGAGCTGTGACACCACAGCACTCTACCCAGGGTGACAGCTTGAGCCTCTGTCTAAACAAACAAACAAACAAAAATAGTGGGTGAGTCATTTTACATGCCCACCAGGAAGAATGAGAGTTCCTGTTGCTCCACATCTTTACCAAAATTTAGTGTTGTTAATGTTCTGGACTGTGGCCATGGCGATAGTATGTAGTAGTATCTCATCATTATTTGAAATTGCATTTCCCTAACGGCATGTGATGTGGAGCATCTTTTCATATATTTATTCGTCTTCTGTATATATCTTCCTTGATGAATGTTTGTTAAGGCCCATTTTCTAATAAGATATTTTGTTTCTTTATTATTGATGTTTAAGAGTTCTTTGCATATGTTAGACAACAGTCCTTTATCAGATTTGTCTTTGCAAATATGTTCTCTTAGTCTGTAGAGACTTATTTTCTTATTTTCTGAGCCATTTTAAATGCTGACAACATGCTGTGGTTCATCTTATAATCATACAGTACAAATGGTCTTTTGTAACTGAAAATGGCAGTTACAGTTTCAAAAGAAGAAAATTCTTTTGAAATTTTAATCTCAATTCTTTTTATACTATTTATTTCTTGTTGAAGCTACTTTCTTTTTTTCTTTTTTAATTGATGGGAATTCATTGAGGGTACAAAGAACCAGATTACATTGATTGCATTTGTTAGGTGAAGTCCTTCTTATAATCGTGTCCCTCCCCAAAAGGTATGTCACATACTATGACCCTCCACCCCTCCCTCCTTTCCTCCCTTTGCTCTCCCCTTCGCCCACCCCCCATTGTGTACTAGGGCATTAATTGTCCTTATATCAGAATTGAGTACATTGGATTCTTGCTTCTCCATTCTTGTGATGCTTTACTAAGAATAATGTGTTCTGCCTCCATCAGGTTAATACAAAGGCTGTAAAGTCTCCATCTTTTTAAATTGATGAGTAGTATTCCATGGTATACATATACCACAGCTTGTTAATCCATTCCTTGGTTGGTGGGCATTTAGGCTGTTTCCAAATTTTGGTGATTGTAAATTGAGCTGCGATAAACAGTCTAGCGCAAGTGTCCTTATGGTAAAAAGATTATTTTCCTTCTGGGTAAATGCCCAGTAATGAGATTGTAGGATCAAATAGGAGGTCTAGCTTGAGTTCCTTGAGAATTCTCCATACTTCCTTCCAAAAAGGTTGTATTAGTTTGTGTTCTCACCAGCGGTATAAAAGTGTTTTTTTCTCTCCACATCCACACCAGCATCTACAGTTTTGAGATTTTGTGATGTGGGCCATTCTCACTGGGGTTGGATGATATCTCAGAGTGGTTTTGATTTGCATTTCTCTAGTAATTAGGGACAATGAACATTTTTTCATATGTTTGCTAGCCATTCATCTGTCTTCTTTAGAGAAGGTTATAGTCATCTCTCTTGTCCATTGATATATGGGATTGTTGGCTTTTTTCATGTGGATTCATTTGAGTTCTCTGTAGATCCTGGTTATCAAACTTTTCTCTGATTCAAAATGTGCAAATATCCTTTCCCATTGTGTAGGTTGTCCATTGGCTGTGGTTATCGTCTTCCTAGCTGTACAGAAGCTTTTCAGTTTCATTAAGTCTCAATTGTTTATTTTTGTTGTTGTTTCAATTGCCAGGGAATTCTTCTTCATAAAGTCTTTCCCCAGGCCGATATCTTCAAGTGTTTTTCCCATGCTTTCTTTGAGGATTTTTATCATTTCATGCCTTAAATTTAGGTCTTTTATCCATCTTGAATCAATTTTTGTGAGTGGAGAAAGGTGCAGGTCCAGTTTCAGTCTTTTACATATGGATGTCCAGTTCTCCCAGCACCATTTATTGAATAGGGAGTCTTTCCCTCAGTGTATGTTCTTGTTTTGTTTATTTAAGATTAGGTGGCTGTAAAATGTTAGTCATTTCCTGGGTTTCTATTCAGTTCCAAATATCTCTATTTTCTCTATTTTTGTGCCAATACCATGCTGTTTTGACCACTATGGCCTTCTAGTATAGCCTAAAGTCTGGTATGCTGATGCTTCCAGCTTTGTTTTTATTACTAAGAACTGCCTTAGCTTTATGGGGATTTTTCCATTTTCATACAAAACAAAGAATTATTTTTTTCAAGTACAATGTTGGTATTTTAATAGGGATAACATTGAATCTGTAGATTGCTTTGAAAAGTATAGACGTTTTAATAATGTTGATTCTTCCCAGCCATGAGCATGGTATGTTCTTCCATTTGTTAATATCCTCTGCTATTTCTTTTCTTAGGATTTCATAATTTTCTTTATAGAGGTCCTTCACCACTTTTGTTAGATGTATTCCTAGCTATTTCATTTCCTTGAAGCTATGAAGCTATGGTGAAGGGGGTTGTGTCTTTAA
>CAUYON010212051.1:0-25916 GCA_963573935.1 Arctocebus calabarensis
CTTCTTAGCAAAGTATCTCAAGAATGGAAGAAAAAGTATCCAAAGTACTCAGCCCTAATATGAAGCTAATTTATAGCTTTCATATGAAGGCTAAAACCCAATTATAGCACAAGAATACAGGGAAAAGGGAAAGGGAGGGGAGGAGAGGAGGGAGGATGGGTGGAGGGAAGGCAATTAGTGGGATCACACCTACGGTGCATCTTAGCAAGGTACTGGTGAAACTTATTAAATGTAGAGTATCAATGTCTTTATATAGTGATCAAGAAAATGCTATGAAGGCTATCTCTAACAGTAAGATCAAAATATTTCTGATTGTATATGAAGCACATTCTGCCCTATGATTGCACCAGTGTACACAATTAGGATTTAATAAAATTATTTTTTAAAAAACCTGCAAAAAATTTGTGGTGTTATCTATAGTTTGAATCAAGTAAGATAATAAAAATGTATTAAAAATGTCAAAGAGATATACAAAATAAATGTAATGTTGAGAATTTTTTTGTTTAAAAAAAATCAATAAACTAATCTAAGAAGTAGACTTTCCCAATCAATGACAGAATGTAAATTTAAAAAATACCAAGGTACTTTTAAAATAGATCTAGGAAAGCTGGCTGTATAAAAACCAGCATTGCAGTAGTAATAGTGGATGAACTATGCTAATATCAAGAAGTAATCTAGGAAGATAAAAATTTTGTAAGAATTGCCTCTAAGATGAGATCTAAACAAAATTATAATATGTTTTGCAACTTTATCATGAATATTTCCAGCAAGTATATTTTTTCTACACTAAGTGCATATTTTTTTTTAAATATCGACCTCTTCCAAACAGAAAAGTCATCAATACAGAGGAGCAAAAAAAAAATAATAATAATAAAGTACCATTCTGTTATCAATACCCAAAATATAGAAAAAAATAATAATCTTCATGTACGAGAACCTAGGGATTAAGGCGAGTTTAAATTGCACTCTTGCAAAGTTTAAACAGGGTGAAAAACCATAACAAGTTGTAACAAAGATGCTCATTTGTTTTAGTTTGTAAGGGACTCAGATACTCTTCAAAATGTTTTTTAATGATCATTTTTTTTCCTCTCTGAAATGAATTCTGCTGTGAGCAATGAATTCTCTAACAGATCAAGAATGTGCAAAAGATTCCAGGAAAGAAATTTCTTCTAAAGGTTTCATCAGTGAAAAATTGGATGGGTAACTGGGAAATCTCTTAGAAGAAAAAAAATAAAAACTAAGCTGGTCAGACAGCTGACCTTATTCTTTATATTGGAGAAGGAAATTTTGGTTGTAAGAAGTACTGAGACATGAAAAAAGAAATATTGTATTATTATGGTTCATATAAAATATAGAAGAAAAATCATTATTGTATAAGTATAATCAATAGATTGTGAAATAGAGAGTCAATTTAATATAATTTGATAAATTCAACAGCTTGTGAAGGGGAGAGAATATGCTTAAAATCATTTAAACTTCTATGAAGAGCAGAGAAGAGTTGTTATATTATTACACATTTTTTTAAAAGCCTGTTATTAATACTTCTAGATTCTTTTAAGCAATCAGGGAAGAATGATATGCAGCCATGAAAACTACTTCAGGTATGATTGGATAAATTCATAGCTACATTTTATGATGAAAATATTTGGGAAAAAAAAGACCCTAAAGGAGTCAAGTCGCCAAGAACAAAATTGACACAGAAACAGTCATAACTGAGCTAGTTTAGGGAAAAAGATAAGGTTTAGTCAGAATCTCTGCCTGTCATTTTCTTGCCTGTTCCTAATCAAATCCTATAATTCATTATAGGAAGAGTCTAAAAGGCTAAAAATTTGTGTAGGGAAGAGTCCATGGGAGGTTAATATTTTCTTCCCTTATACTACCTAGAATAATATACTGATAGTAAGGCTATCTTATTTTCTCTCTTTTATGAATATTTTTATTAAGAAGCTTAGTATGGGAAATACTAAGTTTTTAATATATTAAAATGTTCATCAAACAGATTTATTTTAAATAGAACACAGAAATGGTAGAGTCCTTGAACCTTCTATTTCCAAATTATTAATCAAATACTTTGTATGCTACTCCTGGGGAGACGTTCTGTAAAACAACAAGGCTCCCATTATGGGGTGAGGAGGGGTGGATGAGAGAGAGAGGGAGAGAATGAGGAGAAACAGGAACTTTAATGTTGCAGGTGTATCCCCTTTTTTTAAAGACCCAGACCACAAAACCTGGCTAAGGATCTATCATTCTTAAAGTTGGAATTATAAAGTTTAATGGTTGCCAAGGGGAAGCTTATTAACACATTTATATTACTTTGTGACAGAAAGTAAATCTCAATTGGCTGATTTCTTTGACAAGGATTGACTCTGCCAATTAGGTTATATGACCCATAATTTTCCATAAACTAAATGAGTTAAACTATGGCTTCATGATTTCAGCTCTAATATATTTAAAACATGGGATAAGATGAAAGCATTAAAAGATATATTGTATTGGCAAAAATACATTGGAATTAATTCTATTTTTATCTTATTCCAATTAAATTTTAGTTTTTAAGTTAAAGCTGCCTCTAACTTGAAAAAGAATTAAAAAGAAATAATTAATAGTCTTTTGAAAAGTCTTACTAAAGCCTTTTAGGTATAATTCCTAGACACTGGAGAATGTGATTGATCTTCATGACTAGGTAACAAATCTTTTTGAAAGTTAGGTCATTTCCAATTCCTTGCTATCAATAAAACTGAAGGAGAAAGTAATCAAGTTGTCAGCTGATATAACATTAAAAAAAGATTTTATGAGAAAACACCGTGTCATTTGTAATATAATTTGAAAAAAGTTTAAAGAATTTTGTCACAATGCTTATTACAGGGGTCCTTTCATTATAATCTCCCCACTTAAGTGCACAAATTTCACCATCATTTACATGTATAACGAAGAAACTTAGGAATATTCATCATTCTAGCAGTAAGTAATAATCATGCAGGTATATATGAACTAATTTGAACAAACACTTCCTCTGTCTTACTAAACAATTTTGATTTTATGTTTTACTACTCATCATTAGAAAATATTTACATAAATATCAAAAAGTATGATGTTTTGGTATGTCTGTACTCAAAGTACTTCAAATTTAATGAAAACAACCTGAAACCATTTTAACTTTTACAGAGCTTTGGTAACACAGAAATTATCAAAATATTACTTCAAATCATATGCACATTTTATATTCACTAAATATAATAAATGATTAAAATAATTTCAATCATACAAGTTATCAAATCTACAGTACATGAAACAGGCAAAAAATGGTACCCTTACATAAACCCTCGTTGCCAAATTCTCTAATTGGATAACTGTGGGTATCGAATTACCATAGTATTTTGATTCTTGGATACTATTTTTAAAACTACACAAGTTTATTTTTAAAAAGCCCAAATTCACATATCAAAAATTTCATCATTTGCAACTATTTGTATTTTATGAAATATTACATATATCAAATTAAGACTTGCAAAGCAAAACACAGGTTTTCATTTTTTTTAAGGGAACGTTCAACCAATTATTTGAAGACCATGAACATTTAGCAAAGGCAAATCCAGATAAGCCAAGGAATTAAATAGAAAGATCAAATCTATAGTTTTAGAAACAAGAGCATGAGAATATCATTATAATTTTAGGAAAGGGAAAATGTATTATATAAGCAGATAAAGAGAAAACAGTTAGAGCGAAAATGAAATTTTGAAAATAAAAATTTATAAATTTCTATTCAGATGACAGTGACAAACCATAAAGCAAGAGAAAATAAATGTGATATATATAACTAACCGTAAAAAAATTCTCAGAATATGCAAATGACTTCTATAAATCTATTATTGAAATTTAACAATTTGGAAATGACATAAGGAAAAGACATGAATAATCATTTCATAAGTGACGACACGCAAGTTGTCAATAAATATTTGTGAATTTGCTTAACCTAATTGTAATAAGCAAATAAAATTAAAAACACAGTAAGAAATTTTCTCTAGTATCATCCTATTGGCAAAATTTAAAATTTGAGAAAAATAATAAATAGCAATAAAAAATTAATAAATTCACTATGCATTAACATAATGAGTTTATGATTTTTAGCTATGAAGGGGAAAAACAAGTATAGCTACTAACATATATTTCATTTATATAAAGTTTAAAAGCAAAATAAAATCTAGACATTATATTCTTTCATATTACATTCAAATGTATTTATGTAACAATCCAAAGTAAGAAAGAATGTCACAGCATAGAACATGGCAACATTGTCTTTTTAAATTGCACATGAGTGTTTATTACTTTTGTTAATCTTTTTAACATTTACATATGTTAGGTGTATTATTTTAAAATCTTCAGTAAAATATTGACTATTTTAAATCAAGTATATAAAGGGAAAAAAAGTAAAATTAAAATATTCTTCCAGATTTTCCAAATAAGAATTCAGTCAAAAAACCAGACTGGTTCTGTTTTAGTCCTTCTAACCTGTTATAACAAATACATAAAACCAAACTGCTTATAGACAATGGAAATTCATCTCTTGCAGTTGTGAAGACTAGGGATCCAGCATCAAGGGACGATCTTGGTCAAACTTTTTGTACGGCCCATTTCTGAGTTCCAGACTGCCAGCGTCTCCCAGTCCTCACCTGGGAGAGGGTTAAGAAGACAACTGTCAGAGTTGTCTCTGCAAGGACTCTTCCCTCACGGTCTAAGTGCCTCCCAAGGGCCTTAGACTTAATATCATCATGTTGGGGGTTAGATTTCAACATTTAATATAAACCTGGGGAGAGGCACAAACATTCAGATCACAGCAGGTGGTTCTGACCTTTTTAGTGGAGGAAGGTCCCTGGAGAAGGAAACCTCATATCTGATTATTTTTATAGCTGACATTAAATCACAAACATGTGCATATAAATGAGATTAAATAAAAATATTTTTTCAGTTTTTCATATTATTTTTTTTTTGAGGTTTTTTGGTCGGGGCTGGGTTTGAGCCACCACCTCTGGCATATGAGGCTGGCACCCTACTCCTTTGAGCTACAGGCACCACACATATTACTATTTCTTAAGTGAACAGACCAATGTCAATATTTTGTAAATGCTAAATTTATAGCAGTGTTAGACTGAAAGCAGTATCGCTTTTTGTTCCTCTAACTTTGGATCATAATTGTAGAATATGAATGTTCCTCGATGTATGATAAGTACAACAAAATGATATACCCTTTTTTTACAAATGAAAATGCTTTCCATAAGTGTGAGCCCAACAATGACCTTCCCTCCACTCATCCTCCCCCCTTCCCTCCCCTCCCTTGCCCTTTTCCCCATATTCTTGTGCTATAATTGGGTTATCGCCTTCATATGAAAGCTATAAATTAGTTTCATGGTAGGGCTGAGTACATTGGATACTTTTTCTTCCATTCTTGGGATACTTTGCTAAGAAGACTATTTTCCAGCTCCATCCATATAAACATGAAAGAGGTAAAGTTTCCATCTTTCTTTAAGGCTGCATAGTGTCCCATGGTATACATGTACCACAATTCATTAATCAATTCATGGGTCTATGGGCACTTGGGCTTTTTCCATGACTTAGCAATTATGAATTGGGCTGCAATAAATACTCTGATCCAGATATCTTTATTATAATGTGATTTTTCATCTTCTGGACGAAATTTTAGGATCGAATGGCAGTTCTATTTTTAGATTTCTAAGTATTCTCCAGATATCTTTCCAAAAGGACCGTATTAGTGTGCATTCCCACCAGCAATGTAGTAGTGTTGCCTTTTCTGCACATCCAGCCAGCATCTCTGACTTTGGGATTTTGTGATGTGAGCTAATCTTACTGGAGTTAGATGATATCTCAAAGTAGTTTTGATTTGCATTTCTCTGATGATTAAGGATGATGAGCATTTTTTCATGTATCTGGTACAGGTGAAACTTACTAAATGTAGAATATAAATGTCCATACACAATAACTAAGAAAATGCCATGAAAGCTATGTCAACCAGTTCAATGAAAATATTTCAAACTGTATATAAAACCAGAACATTGTACCTCATGATTGCATTTATGTACACAACCATGATTTAATAAAAAAAGAAAAGAAGAAAAGAAAATGCTTTCCCATAAAGTCCATAATGACAATATGTGTTAATCACGTGTACATGAACTATAAGGGCTTCCTATAGATGTTATGTAAAAGGTAGCTTTTATAACTGTTCTTCACATTTTGAAAGCTTCTTAGAAGTTTATTTCTAATACCTGTAATCCTTATAACTGCTTGAGCATTGGTTCAGAGATAGGACTCTTTTCTTCAAACAACTCCAACATTGATTTTGAAATAAAAGGTTCCCTGGGGGATTCAGAGGTTTTTCAGTGACTCAGTAGGAAACAATAAACCTGAACTTTTAGGAATTTGTTTTATAACCTTGAGGTGTCTTAGACATACCTGCTTGTAAGGCTGGTTGATAGACCTTGTTGACACTGAGTCACTCAAGTTGTTTTATCTTTTTTTTTCAGGAGACCAAGCAGACTGTCCCTGAGAAACAATAATATTTGATTTCCTAGGATCTTACTGTGCTTTGCACTCGCAGGTCAACATACAAACAAATACTTTTTAATTAACTGTGCCTTGACTTTTAGATAATTCCCCTTGCCTTTAATTGCTTTGACAATTTAGGCACACTAATAAAATAATTGTCTAAATAATTGTTAAGAATATTATTAGTGTTGAATCTATTGAGGAAAGGGCAATCATGAAATACTCTAGATGTTCGCTTCAATATTAGTATAATTCATATTTATATCATTTGTAGAGTGTGTCCTTCCAAAATTAAAAAGTTTTAACAATTAAAAATTAAAAAGTGCTAAAGACCTAAAAAATAGCAAAAATAAAAAGGAAGATTTCTCCTGTCATGGTCTTTATTGAATATATATTAAAACGGTCAGTTATTGATACTATCATCTAATTTATTATAATTTAAACAAAAAATGGTAAAATTGATGAACTAGGAATCCCTAAAAATCTATATATTTTCTCTACACCAAGGAATGTCAATTTAAAAAAGTAACCCAAAAGACATCTCTAGCATAATAATAAAAAATACCTAAGGAAAAATTAAAAAGCAATGGTCAAAACTGATACAAACAAAAAGTAGATAAAAATGGACATATATAAGTGTAGAATATTAACTTTATATAATTTACATACAACTGTGTTGAAATTTTTATATGTAGCATTAAAAATGTGTAATACCAATAAAAATGCTTTAAGAAGGGTATAAAAGATATGAAGGCAAGCAATTTCAGGAAAAGTATATTTAAAGACAAATTATTATTTAGGATAAAGAAGATGGCCAAATAATGACAAAATAGTCTATTCATAAGGACAATATAATCATTTCAAACATAGACAATATTTAAAATATTTTTACAATATAGAAAACAAAAATGGACTATTTGGGAGGCTGAGGCAAGAGAATCACTAAAACCCAAGAGTCGGAGGTTGAAGTGAGTGGTGACTCCACACACAGTACTCTACCAAGGCTAACATCGCGAGACTCTGCCTCAAAAAAAAAAAAAAAATAGAATGAAAGAAAGGAAAAGAAAAATTAACGTATACCAGGTGGCCATAAAGTTGGTGTGCAATTTAAATTAGGGTGCCCTGCACAATTGCACATGAACTGTATGGACACCCTATATTGAGGGAAATTGTAAATTCAACATTGTATTAAAAGATTTAACTCCCTTTGGGCGTACCTATGCCTCAAAAGGAGTAGGGCACTGGCCCCATATACCGGAGATGGTGGGTTCAAACCCAGCCCTGGTCAAAAACTGTAAAAAAAAATTAATTCCCAATTCCTCTAAATATAATTATAAGCTAAGCCTATAAAAATAGTGAAAATGTATAAGACAATAGTGAAAATGTAACAAGACAATTCACTAGCTTTTTCTAATGTATATATGTGTGTTGAGCTAATTTCAGCTCCCATCTCTGGTAAGATGTAGGTGCCAGTAGCAATTCTGATTGATGAAACATGACTTCTCCCTGGTCAGAACAATACTGCGCTGGTTTCCAAACGTTTTGTCCGTTCCCTTTGAGTAATATATAGAACTCTGTGCCCGATATGCAATTATGTATTTATTTAATACATGGGACAGTTTTAAAATAATCACATTTCTTAGCACATCAAGCAAATCTGAACACATTTCACAGCATCACATCACCACTATGGTCAGACCACGCTCAGTAAAATGGGATCAAATCAGAAATAAATTTGGAAAAGAAAGTTTAATGAAAACATTGTAAAATAAACACACTTCCAGTATCAAGATGACGGACTAGAGGTACCCTGTCACAAAAAATAATCAAAACAGTGAGTGAGGCAACCACAAATGAAATAGATCCTCTAAGGGAAAATGCTAGAACTCAGCAGGAAAGTGAAAGAAAACATGTGAGGCACAAAACCTTAGATTTCGGCGTGAAGAGGTAAGTAAAGCATCTACCCAAGATGTGGTCAGGCCCAGAAAAGGATCCTCAGTTCAGGGTTAAAGTAAGCAAGAAATCCTCAGCGGCTCACCCTCCTCCACAGGTTCCTGTGACCCTGCTGCAGGAGGGACCCTGAGCCCTCACAGTCCCTGAGACTAACAACTACAGCGCCCCAGAGGAGAATCCATGCTGAGTCCCACTCACCCTCTGGGACATAAAGCACTACAGAACCGGATGGTTTTGAGATCAGAAAAAACACCAAACTAAATGTCTTGGCCAATAACCCTAACATCTCCCAGGGCCCTACTGACATCCCTGATATATACCCTAGGGTTGAAAAATCACCAGCTGGAGGGTGCTATGGGGCTATGTCCTTGGCATCTGAGACCACACAGACAGCCACATTCTGGGAACGGCCGTCCAGCACATCTAGGAAGCTGTGCCCAGAACAAAGGGAGTTGGAGTGTGTATCCCCCAGATCCTGAAAGGCATCCACCCGCCTTACCACCACTAACCGTGATTCTGACTCCTCCTGGGCCTGGGGGGCACCCCTGTGTGCTGCCTGGGACCCAAGCCAGCCCACCGAGGCTGCCTCTGACACCACAGATGCCTCAGTACACCACTCAGGGACCAAAGCACCTGCCCACCTGACTCCCCACACTGAGGCTCACAAGAGCTGCCCAAAGGCCTAAAGATACCCAGGTTTTGCCATTGCCAAAGCCAGCACCACACTGGGGCCTGAAAACCCTCATTCCCAGCAAGGCCTCACCACAGCCTTCAAAAACCACTACAGCCTAGGCCAATGGGAAACTCAGAGACATTGCTGAGATTGATTCCAGTCAAAGGAATCACTTTTGTTGTTGTTGTTGTTGTTGTTGTTGTTGTTGTTGTTGTTGTTGCAGTTTGGCCAGGGCTGGGTTTGAACTTGCCACCCTGGATATATGGGGCCAAGACCCTACTCACTGTAGCACTCACTCAGAATCAAAGGCAAAGAAGTCTATCCAACTGACATATAGACACATTTACAGGAAACGCTCTCTTCCTAAGAAAGAAGTGACTGTTAGACTAGACATGCAGACATCAGTGTAAGGATAAAACATGAACGGGCCAGGAAGAATGACACCCACAAGGGGACTCAATGATTTTCCAGTTGCAGGCCTGAAAGGGATTCAAAATAATGATTTTTTAAGGAAACTCAGTAATACGAAAGAGAACACAGATAATACAAACAAATCAGGAAGACAGTCTAGACTTTCTATGCTCATGGATTGGAAAACTCAGTGTTGTTAAAGTGAGCCTGCTGCTCAAAACACACTACAGATTCGATGCAATTCCTATCATATATAAATGGCATTATTCATAGAAATATAAAAAAAATCCTGAAATTTGTGTGAAATCACAAAAGCCCCAAATAGCAAAAGGCATAATGAGCAAAATAAAGAAAGCTGGAGGTAGACAAGTACCTGAGCTCAAAATATATTGCAAAGCTCTAGAACATAAAACAGCATGTCATTAATATAAAAACCAAGATACATACTAATGGAAAAGAATAGAGAATCCAGAATTTAATACACATACTTACAGCCAAACAATTTTTGATAAAGAGGCCAAAAATGTTCACTGGAAAAGGGACTGAGAAAACAAGATATCCATACACAAAAGACTAAAGGTATATGCCTATCTCTCACCATCTACAAAAACCAAATCTAAATGAACTAAAGGCTTAAGTGTAAGACTCCAAAATGTTACTTATTTTTATTTCAAAATATTAAGGATTATAAATGTTTGTGTTACTTGGATGGCTTTTTTTTTGAAACAGAGTCTCACTTTGTCACCCTTGGTAGAGTGCTGTGGCATCACAACTCACAGCAACCTTTAGCTCCTGGGCTTAGATAATTCTCTTGCCTCAGCCTCCTGAGTAGCTGTGACTAAAGGTGCTCGCCACAATGCCCAGCTATTTTTTGTTGTTGCAGTTTTGCTGGGGCCGGGTTTGAACCCGTCAGCCTTGGTAGATGGAGCTGGTGCCCTACCCACTGAGCCACAGGTGCTGCCCCACATGGATGGCTTTTGTAATACTAGAGTCAGCACTGTAAGTATGACCATTACCTAAACAGTGTTCATTGTACCCGTTAGGGAGATTTTTGTTCCTTCTCTCCCTCCTTCCACCTGCTTGATTTCCAATGACTTTTGGTTCCCTCTGTCCACATATGTGCCTCTTGATAAGCTCTAATTTAACAGAGAGCAAACATGGTGTTTGCTTTTCCATTCCATTACTTTACTTAGGGAAATAGCTCCCATTTCCATCCAAATTGCTTCAAAAGGCATTAATTCATCCTATCATATGGCTGAGTAGTACTCCATGGTAATATGTACCATATTCTATTCATCTATTCATGAATTCAAGAGCACTTGGTTGATTCCACCTGTCTGCAATTGTAAATTGTGCTGCAGTAAACATTTTAGTGCAGGTAGATTCTTGATAAAATGGATTCTTTTCCATTGGGTAGATGCCCGGTAGTGGGATGGTAGAATTGAATGGTAGGTCTACTTTTTTTTTTTAAATAATTTTATTGAATCATAATTATGTACATTGGTCTACTTTTAATTCTTAGAAGAATCTCCATTCTGTTTCCCACAGTGGCTGTACTAAGTTGCAGTCTCACCAACAACACATAAACATTCCTTCCTCTCTGCATCTATGCCAGAATCCATTGTTTTTGGACTCTTTATTAAAAGCTGTTCAAATGGGTGTAAGGTGATATTTTATTGTGGTTTTAATTTGTATCTCTCTGATAATTAGAGACATTGCACATTTTTGTATGTGTTTGTTATTCATTTGTCTATTTTTTTTGGAAAAACATCTCTTCACGTCAAAACCATTTTTTAAAATGATGTTCATTTGTTTTCCTTGATTTATTTGGGTTCTTTGTAGGTCTTGAATATCAGTTCTTTACTGGATGCATAGATTGCAAATATTTTTTTCTGTCCTGTAGTTTATCTCTGCTGATCATTTCTTTAGCTGTACAGAAGCTTTTTAAATAGTCAAGTCTCATTTATTTATTTTTGTTGTTTCTATGATTGCCATTGGGTGTTCTTCATAAATTCCTTACTTAAGCCAATATCTAAAAGAGTTTTTCTTACCTTTTCTTCCAGAATTATTATAGTTTTATGCCTTACATTTTAGTCTTCTATCAATCTTGAATTAATTATTGTAAATGGTGAGAGACAGGGGTCCTGTTTCCTTCTTTTACATGTGGCTATCTAATTTTCTCAGCACCATTTTAAAATTGTTTATTTACAATATGCAAAATAAATGCATCAAGACTTGGTCTCTGCACATATTTTATGGGCTAACACTTCAAAAACACATGCAACAAAACAAAAGTAGATGGATGTGACTGTATTAAACTAAAAAGGTTTATGCACAACACAAAGAAAACAATTAACAGAATTATGACACAATTGGTAGAATGCAGAAAAAATATTTGTAAATTATTCATCTAGCCAAGGACTTCTAATATACAAAGAAGTCAAAGAACTCAACTTCAATAAAATAAGTAACCTTATTAACAATTGGGCAATGGATCTGAATAGAGGCTTTTTCAGATGAGACATACAAGTGGCCAATAAGAATATGATAAAAATGCTCAAAATCACTAATTTTCTGGAAACTATAAATCAAAACCATGATGAGATATAATTTCATCCCTATTAGAATAGCTATTACCAAAAAGACAAAAAAATAACAACTGCTTGCAAGAATGTGGAGAAAAGGGAACTCTGATATAATGTTGGTGATAATGTAAATTAGTATAGCCATTATGAAGAAAAGTATGGCAATTTCTCAAAAAACTAAAATCAGAACTACCATACGATACAGTAATCCTGTTACTGAATATTTACCAAAATCAATGTATCAAAATGAAACACTTACCCGTCTATATTTTTTGAAACTCTATTCACAATATCCAAGACATGCATCCAATATAAATGTTCATCAACAGATGAGTGGATAAAAATAAATGTGGTAGGGCAGCGCCTGTGGCTCAGTGAGTAGGGTGCCGGCCCCATATCCTGAGGGTGGTGAGTTAAAGCCCAGCCCTGGCCAAACTGCAACAACAAGAAAAAAATAGCCGGGCATTGTGGTGGACGCCTGTCATCCTAGCTACTCAGGAGGCTGAGACAAGAGAATCGTCTAAGCCCAAGAGCCACTTCAGATTGTTGTGAGCTGTGACATCACAGCACTCTATCAAGGGTGACAAAGTGAGACTCTGTCTCTTAAAAAAAAAAAAAAGTGTTATATATACACAATAGAATACTATTTATCCAGAAAATAAATAAAATCTCATCATTCATGGCAATGTAAATGTGACTGGAATACATTTTGTTAAGTGAAATAAGCAAGTACAGAAAGATAAATATCACACATTTTCACTCATATGTGGTAGTGTTGTAAGTGCCGCCATCTATAAGGAAAACTCAGACCCCACTTCAGGTATAAATCAGGTGGTGATTTGTTAACACCTGTGCAGGGGACCGTCACTCCAAAGAGTGAGCAGTCCCCAGGAGAAACACGGGCAGTCTTTTATACCCTTTTTGTTGCTACGTGGCAAACCAAGCAAAAACAGAAGCAAAACGTGGTGGTTAGCAGAGGGGTCGAGGGGTGGGGGGGTGTTACAATATGGTGGTCAAGGGGTTGCTATGTGGTGGCTCACATTTTTTTTGCATGGCGATTGGCACAAAGATAGCTTGGAAAACTCAGTAACTTGGTAAACTCACTAACCTGGGAAACTCCTTGAGTGAGTTTCTACTATTGTTTTAACCTGAACTAGGCAGTTAAAGGAACTCTGAGAACTTCCTCATCAGAAACCTGTTCTCAGAATTAACCCAAGGATGGGGACACGCTGGGGACCAAGGCTGAGACAGGCTGAGATAGACTCAGGTCTTTTGGGGGTTGTTGGCCTACTATAGTAGTTTAAAAAAAAAAATAAGCTCATATAAGCAGAGCTGTGGTCATCAGAGGCTGTAAAGGGGAGATTCCAGGAAAGGGAGAGGTTGGTTAACGGACACAAAGTTACACTTAGATGGGAAGGCTGAGTCCTACCATTCTACAACAGTGTAGAGTGGAGAAGTTAACCATAATTTAGACCCGGGGTCCTCAAACTACGGCCCTCAGGTCACATGCTTTGATGTGAATTGTATTTGTTCCTGTGTTGTTTTTTTACTTCAAAATAAGATATGTGCAGTGTGCATAGGAATTTGTTCATAGTTTTCTTTTTTAAACTATAGTCCAGCCCTCCAATGGTCTGAGGGACAGTGAATTGGCCCCTGTTTAAAAAGTTTGAGGACGCTTGATTGAGACTATATTGTCAAAAGCCTAGAAAGATGGTTTGAATATTCATAATACAAAGAAATAATAAATGCTGGACGCAGAGGACATGTATCTACCCTGACTTGACCACTTCATCTTGCATATGTGTATCAAAATATCACTCTGCATCTCATTAAATATTATAATTATGACATGTTAACTAAAAGTAAAAGGAAGACATCACTTCTAATTACACATGTTCCTAAATAAATGATAATTAAAATTTTAACTAAGTATGTCTTTAAATAGTGAGGTAAGTTCTGGCAAGGAGAAAACATTTATAAAAACATAACACATAGCCAGGCGTTGTGGCAGGAGCCTGTAGTCCCAGCTACTCGGGAGGCTGAGGCAAGGGAATCACTTGAGCCCAGAAGCTGGAAGTTGCTGTGAGCTGTGATGCCACGGCACTCTACTGCGGGCAATAAAGTGAGACTCTGTCTCTACAAAAGAAAAAATAACACAGAAACGGTAACTAGCAAATTCTTTGGATATCACATATTTCTTAAAATAAAACTTCAGAAGATTCCCAAAGGAAGAGTGGAAATTACCTAAGAAAGAGATGAAGCACTTACTGGACAGGTGGGACAGAATGTGTGTGTGTGGCAAGATAATTGTTTTCTTATTTTTCTTTTTAATTGTTGTCATTGTTTTTTTTTCTTCATCATCCAATCCAAAATATCAGGTTTTTATAATTTCCTTATGTTTTGTGCTTTTTACTCATCCAGAGTTATTTTTGAAGGACGATAAGATTAATTTTTGGATTGAAATACAAAACAATCAGATGAGTCTTTTCTTTTCAGCTTGGAAATTCTAAGAGGTTAGAGAAGCCCAATTCAAAAGATTTTATCTTATGAACTAAGTTTTCAGATGGTAAGACGTAGGCACTTGAAAGTTAGAGTGGATTTTTTTAAAGCTTAAATGACAATTAATAATCAGAAGATTGAAATCATGTATTCTATTCTATATGTTTAGAAAGCACAGATTTATGTCATTGAATCACTAAGAAGATGCCTGCAGCATGGAGAAGAGTGACACCATTTGTGGACTATACAGCAGGATGGCACAGCAAATAACAGGGCAGGAAGACAGTGTAGACACAGCCACCCAGAGCAGCAGGTGCTAGGCCAGGGGCTGAACAGAGACCAGACAGTTCAAATGCATTAAAAAAGGCACCTCTGGCCTTGGTGACTATTTAGACTCTACACTACCTTTAATGCCACAAGGTTTTGAAAATTGCCCTGAAGCTCAGAGAGAGGAATAAGAGAAATGACTATTATGAGGAGACAATATCCAAGCTGATAAGTTTGAATTTGAAATTGACTAAGTTTAAACGCAACACTGATTGAGAAATTACCCTGAAGAGACACTTTGAACTTGAATAGCACAGAGTTTCCTTAAAGGAAGCAGATTTCTCGTGTGGAAATGAGAATTCATGAGCAAGTTGATTGCAATTACAGGGAAAAAAAGAACTAAGAAAACTGCAATTCCGCTCATCAGTAGCAGCATATAAATTTAAAACAAGTGGCGTATATAAAATTTAGAAAGACAAAGGCATATTTTGGAAACTATCCATGCCAGTGTAACTGAATGTGGGCTTTCATTAGTAAAAGGGGAAAAGAGGAGCTTAGAGGGGACAACCAGGATGAATTACAACTTATTTATTTATTTTTAGAGACAGAATCTCATTTTATCGCCCTCGGTAGAGTGCTGTGGCCTCACAGCTCACAGTAACCTCCAACTCCCGGACTTAGGCGATTCCCTTGCCTCAGCCTCCCGAGTAGCTGTACTACAGGTGCCTGCCACTATGCCTGGATAAGGATGAATTACAATTTAAAAGTCATATATGTTTTGTGATAGAGTGTGGATTTCATTTTCAGATTACATAGAATCATTGAAAATTGTAAATAATGGAATAACCGTATTATTTCTTAAGCTGAGTTAAGAAAGCTATAATTCATACACAATGAAGTATACTCCTTTTGGTTACAGTTCTATAAATTTGACAAACAGATTGAGTGAGACACATTATTACAATCAAAATATAGAATAGTTTTGCCACTTAGAAAGCGCCCTTTTAGGATAAGCCAATCCTCATCCCAGTTTTTAGCCCCACTGACCTGTTTTCAGTCATTATAATTTTGTCTTTTCTAGAATGTCATATCAATAGATTTGTACTGTAGGTAGCCTTTTTTCCCAGGCTTCTTTCATCCATGCAGTTGTGGATATCAGTATCCTGGTTATTTTTATTCCTGAGGGGTATTTTAGGGTATTGATACCTAGGACAGCACAGATTGCTTACCCGTTGACCAGTTGAAAGTACGCAGCTTGTTTCCAATTGTTTTGAAATAACAGATATGATAAACTATAAACATATGTGAAAATGTAAGCTTTTCTAGCTATTAATTAAAAATCTAAGATTGGGATTGCTGCGCAATAGGTCAAGTATGTGTCTCCCTTTACTAGCAGCTGCACAAATATTTTTGACAGTGGCTGTGCTGCTTTGAATCCCTACCAGCAAGGTGTGAGAGTTCCAATTGCCCTACACCCATGCTGCTTAGGTGTGTTTTTATGATAGCTATTCAGATAGGTAGACAGAGATATTTTATTATGATTTTAATTCACATTTCCCTCACATTGAGTGATGTTTAACACCTATGATTTATTATTTACTTTCCATATACAATTTGCATATTATTAATCTTATTAATATAGATGCAATTCTATGCCATCCATCTATCTTTCTGGTGGACTCTCTCTTTATATCTTTTGTATATTGTAATGGACAGTGTCCTTATTTACTACTGAGTTTTTAGAGTATCTTACATATTTTGATGGAAGCCCTTTTCTTATCATGTTTAACCAACACTTTCTCCCAAACTGTGGCTTGCCCTTTCAATTCACATACGTATATGAGAAGATCAGCCAGGCTTCAGTTTTTGTCATCAGCAAGAATAGTTAAAATTAGATTTAGGAATCCCTGAGGGTTGCAGTAGTCAGATAAACTGAACAGAATATAACGGCACCAATCAGAGAAAATCAATAGGAGTTGTTTGATAATTGCATTTCTGATGATATGGAGGAAAAGAAATAAAAATTGGCTAGTTCAAGAGCAAACAAAAATAAAAAATTTATTCATTGAATCAATCTGTATTTTGAGAAGAAAGAAGGCTTTTTTTGTTCTATGTTCTTGTCATTTTTAAAATGTGGGACACTTATGAGCATTTACTTACTAAAGTCTCCCTTTATATTTACCATGACGTTTGATACAGTCAGATTTTTGCATGAACCATGATTATTAACCTTTTTTGAAATGTGAAAACTCTCTAGTCATTAAAATACTAATTTCTTGGTATCCAATCTTATCCACACATCCCACCTTAATTTTCTAGTATCCCTGACAGCCCTTAGCATATAGGAAGTGCTTTGTGATTATAAAAATAGAACTCTGATTAATGTCACATATTGGTAGATTTCCATGCTCTAAATCGTGTCTTGACTCACATTCTGCTGTCTACCTTAGACCAGGCAATTCTGTGTTTATTTTCCTCCTATTTTTTCAACTTGACCTATACTTACCTACTCCTTATTTTTTTGTTCTTTGCCATGTTTTGGATCTTTATAGTATTCTAAATTAACATATTACACCATCCATAATTTACCTGGCTTATATTAAATACAATTATATAGTCATTCAAGATACATTTTTAGGGATTTCTAAATATATTAATTATTTCATTAAAAAACCTCTACCCTGTGTCCATATTAACTCATTATGATCAGGAAACAGAGATAAAACAAAAAAGACAACTTAAAAAATAGCTCTCATGTTAGTTACCATGTGGTTCTATTTTAACAGAAAGAAAAAAAAAACAGTCACTACATTTTATTTATATCAAAGGAGATGATACTTCAGGTAACCTGGAATAAAAATGATTGCCTGCTCTTCATGGGCTGTCTATATTTTAAAGAGTTAGATGAAATCTATCTATTTGTAATCCTTTTTATATCATAGTATCAAAAAGGCACCTTTTTATTTGAATGGCACATATTTGTGAAAGCTACAAATAAAATTTTAATCAGTTTTGAACTCACAAAACATTCCTGGAAAGCTCACTGAAAAATATTTTAGCCTAGGAACATTAGAAGATTATGGAGTTTTTCCTAAATTCTAATTTTTTCAAGTTAGTGCTTTGTTATATTTGGTGAAAATATGCAAATGTTTAAGAATACATTTCAAATGTAATTAGCCAAGAAAATTGAATAGATACTAACAACATAGGCATAATAAATGGCACAGCTTCCCAAGTGGCTAGGACTACAGACACCAGGCCACCACCACAAGCTATTATTTCTATTTTTTTATATAGATGGAGTTTTACTAATGCTCAGGCTGGTCTTGAACTCTTACCCTCAACCAATCATGCCACCTCAGCCTTCCAAAGTGCTACGATTACAACCATGACCTACCCCACCTAGCCCCTGAAATGCTATTGACATATTTAACAATAAAAGAAAAAAGAAAACACACAAGTATTCTGTTGAATGACCTCACTTTTTTAACTCAATGAATTTGATAAATGATTCCTGTTAAAACTATGTAATTGTGTTTATTCAGCTTTCCAGTCAAAATAAATGTTATTCTCAAGCCTACAGTTTCAGTGAAGCTTAGGGAAATCAAACACAATCCTGTCCACTTCATAAATTATAAGCAACATCGTGAGGTAATAGAAACTGTACCTGATTCTGGAGTGATACGTGATGGCATTACAAAGCTCTCGTGAAACTGAAACTGTAAAAACAAAACAAATGAAAAAAATAAAAAACTCGAAGCAATAAAAAAGTGAAATGGGCCCTCTTGGGGTGAGGATAAGAGAAAATGAATGAAAAATTCTTCCATTTTCTCTAGCCACACTAAGCATGACAAGGAAATTGTAATGACGAATGCAAGAGCATAATGTTACATCAATCGTTATGTCTAATTACATATATCGTTTTATACAAGGGATATTAAATCCAACTAGAATTGACAGGGTATCAAAGTCATGAGTGGAACTGTCTTTTAATCCTAAAAATTCCTTTTACATAATCTTTTCTGACATTTTCAAAGGGAACCCACATTATGTTACTAAATATTTTAATTAGCACAGATATAGCTATTTGTATCTTCAATACTCTAAAATATGTCCTACAGGCTTGTTTGTTTCATTCTTTAACGTTTTAGCAAATTCCAGAGCCACGTCTAGCACATTCATGGTGATGTTGAAGTATATGTGGAGAGGCTAGCAAGGGCTCACGAGAGATTTCAGGAGTAGAAGACATAAAATTCGAAGTTAGGAGGATATACTCATTAGAAAAATGGAGTGCATGAGACTAATTTTATTGGTGGCTATGGCATGTCAAGAAAAAAGCAATAATTTATTTCTGAGGTGCGTGCCTGTGTGTGTGTGTGTGTGTGGGTGGGTGGGTGGGTGTGTGTGTAAAATAAGGCAGAAGATGAAAAAGAGTTCAGGATCCGGATTTGTGTTTCTGGTTTTGAATCCTTGCCTCAATACTTACTAAATGTGCCTCTATGACAAGTTCTCCTTCCTGTGACAAGTTAACACAATGGTGCCTCAGTTTTTAAAATAGTAAATTGAGGATAGCCACAAATTATTTGAATTTTTAATAAGATAAAATTAGTTAACATAAATATGTAAAACAGTCAGATACTATAACTTGCATAATGTAAGCTTTCATTATATGTCATTCTCATTATCATAATTATTATGATTAACAAAAATTCTCTCCCTGTAATCTGTGAATAAATTTTGAAAGTAAACTTTATTGTAAAAATTATCAGTCTTTTCCAAGATTAAATTGGTTAAATTTTTGTGCATATATATTTATATGCAGTTCCTTAGAGAATTCAAGTGTTATTTTTCTATTTCTATGTAAAAATATGGTCAGTAGATTTTTTTGACTAAATTGAAAATGAGCAATCACATGGTGATGTTAAAGGAATTTTTCTTTTTGTACTATCTCAGTAGACTTCTGCTAAAATAATTGATGACAAAAGTACTTTTTTATTTTGGAACCTGAGCAGGCATAATGATATCTGTTTCTTCCAGTAAGAACAAGTAAATTATAACCTTCAGATGTATTTTATCGGTACAAAAGAACAATTTTAATATGGGGAAAATTTGGAAAGCTATAAAAATAATTTGAATGAGCAGGAGCTAGGAATTATAACACTACAAACTGGTGATATGGTGATTTATTGTGAGTCCACTTTGTGTGGGCTTAATTTTTAAAATATGTATGTATTTTGTTGATAAAACCTACAGGTCAGTGTACTTGCTAAATACAGTTTATTTGCTACATTTTCATACTATTTGATATTATAGCCAACATTCAATTAAAATAAATGTGAAAATTTAATGTGAATAAGCACAAATTTATCTTAGAATTATTTTTGTGGGTTTTTTGATATGTAAAAATTAATAATAGTGTAAAATGAATATTCATATTTCAATTATCTTTTAACACATAGTATAGCATCAACTATATCTAACATACCAAAACATTATAACATCATTCTTTGGAAAAATGATTTCATTTTCTTGAATCTATCAGATAAATTGTTAGAATGAATGTATTTGTAAGTTTACCAAATTGCCATTCAAAAGGTAAACCAATTAATGCTCCATCACAATTTATAATGCTTAGTTTTCCGTGATCAACGCCTCAGCGGGTAGAAACTCTTAGATTATTATTAATATGATAGGATTGGATACATCTCTAAACATCCGCATGTGACTAATTTCATTTCTCTCATTACAGTTCTCTCATTACAGGTTGGACATTTTTAGAGGTTGAAGAACCACTGGTAACCTTCACTCTGTACAATCCTTGCTCATGTCCTTTAATGATGTTTTGATTGGAATTTTGATATTTTTCTCTTTCTATGGCAGAGAGATTATACCCGTGAGCTAGAAATATTCATATCTATTTATTTATAATTAGGTTTTATAGGTATGTTTCTGACTAGCTATTCAAATATGTATTTTTTGTATTTATAATATTGAGTCTTTATTTGTTCCCAGTTCGGAATCTTAAGCCTGTGGGTTGGGCTTTCTTGATTCCAAGGCTTACATTTCATGCATTTGAAGCACTTTTATAATTTTTACATTTAAATATTTATTCCACTTAGATTTATAAAATTATTTGCATGGGGGAAGATGTGGAAAGACGCATCAATATGGAGATACTGAGATAAATAGGTGTATTAGCTAGATAGATATGTTGGCAGGGATCTCAAATCTTTCAGAGCATAGATTGTTTTTCCCCACTATCACATCTTCTGTTGTATATATGTGGGCTGATCACTGAATTTTCCTCTCATTAATTTTTCTATCTTGCTATTCACATCCTAGATTCACATGCTCTATTAAAGCTTAATAATGCATTTTGATATCTGCAGAACAATCTCACTTTTCCTGCTCTTTTTGTTTTCCTCTGGTGTATCCCTTTTCTGCCTGTTTTTCTGTATGTCTATTAGAATAGTCTTTTGAGATACCATATATGAAATATCACTCTTTTTTTGAAATTTTACAGATGCCATAAATTAAAAAATTAAATTATGGAGAATTGATGATTTGATGGCATTGAGCATTTTTATATATAAACTTCATATGTCTGTTCATTTTCTGAAGTCCACATTTTATGTTTTAAATTTTCTTATGCAGGATATGCACATCTTGTTAAGTTTATTCCCATGTTATGCAACTTTGCTTTGTTATTGCAAAAATATTTTAGTATTCATGATCTTTACTATCAGGTTGATAGTAAACATAAAAGCAACTGCTATTTATGTATTTGTATTACAAATTTTGTAGGTCCCTGTCTGTGTCATTAAATTATTCATAATATTATTTTTAAGATAAATATCTTATTCTCTAGACTTTTTACATAAATAATTGTATCATTGGGAAATATTACTTTTTGTTTCTTCACATTTTTAATTTACTTCTGTTGTTCACTGTTAACTCAATTAGTAAGGCCTCCAGAATAATGTTTAGTAGTAGTTTCAGAGGGATAGATAGTATTTTTCTTACTTCTCAACATTAAGTTGAATGATGAATTTTTTTCCCATTAAGAATAATGCATATGAGATAACAAGAGGTAGAGTAGATACCTACTTTTTCTTTAATCAAGCATAGATCATGAATTTCTTGTAATGTTTCTTCAATATGTATGGATATACTCTTATGATTTTTTTTCCCATAGAATTTATTGGTGCATTTTATGGTAAAGTATTGCTCGTGACTATACTGTGGACAAAATCCACTCTTATCTGTATTTTCATAATAAATAATTGATGTATTTAAAATGCAATAATTTTAATTTTATTTTATTGTGATACTATTTTAAAATTATTATTATAATACTTATAACTGGGGACATATACTTAATGTAGTAAAATTTAAAATATATTGATGATGTTTGGCTTAAATTTGTCTCCCCTATGTGGTAAAGATACAGACTTTTCGCAGTCTGGAAAGGTCTGACACGATGCTCTAACACTGATCAATGCATGCTTTGTAGAGGAAATAATCGAAGTTATTAATGGGTTCAAAATTTACTTCTGCTGTATTAGAATATATAAAGGAAGACAGTTTATTGTAAGCTGCATTTTCTTAAGGTATTAACTGGGGAAGCAAATGCATTCTATTATTATTGTAGACGACTCATTAAGTACTTGTCATTTTATCTCATCTGAGTCTGGCTTACATTTTTCAAAAATGTACTTTGTGTTTTTTAAAGTTGATTTTTCTTTCTTACATAATCATGGAATAGAATTTTGACAGAAAGTACTTTCACAAAAACTGATGAATTGTGTCTAAATGGAAAGTTCACAGTTACAACGTGTAAAACATGTGATTTTGTTTTTATTTCCTTGAACTAAGTAAGAAGACTTAACTACCTAGAGGGTTCCTTTGTCTACTCAGCAGGACTGCAAGAGCTAAGAGCAGAGGAAAGAATCTAAGATATGGGGAAAGAACTGGTATACGACAAAGACTACAAATCACTGTGAGAGCAAAACTGGAGAATAAGAACCTGGAGAGTTAAGATTCATTTACCTGCATGGTAACATGAAGAAATGTGCCCCAGACAGGCTTCTACAGTTCAGCAGGTCCTGGAATAAAGCCATTTCATTCAATGTCCTTTTGAAACCACCCTTACAAATTGATGAAGTGGTGCAAGGTGAAAACTAGAGTAAGAACCCCCAAAACTCTGTGCAAGACCATGCTTAGCTAAAAATAATGATAATAGTCACTGTCCTCTTCTTTGCTTCTCAGTAACTGCTGTGCTAGAGGGCACAGCTGATAGTTGCAAAGAGCCTTAACTTTCCACTGTAAATAGCATCACCTATTTGGAAACTAGGGGTAGTTTTTGAGACATGTTCTAGGTCCTGCATTCCAGTGACAGACCCACCCAGACCAAAGAACTGACTCACTGGTCTCAGCCCACCCAAGGAGCTGCACGCCAGTGGTTTGGCCGACCCCCAGACAGTAGTCATACCAAAGCACTGATGGTTCTGCCCTGAAACCAGCCAACTAGCAGACCCTGACTACTAATCTACTCACCTGTCTTTGAAAATCTGATACCCTTAATTGGGATTAGAGAAATATCTCCTATCTCCCCACTGAGTGCTCTGCAGAATAAACCCCTTCTCTGCTGTAAACCCTGCTGTCTCTGGATATTGGCTTTCTCTTGGTTAGTGAGCAGATGAACCTGGCTGGATAGAAACACTTTCCTGATAACATTGCTTAAATATATATTAATATGTATATAATATATATTATATAACATTGGTTATATATATATTTTCATCAGGAACTACTGTTTGGGAGAAGGTCACACACTCTCCCCATGCCTACATACATGGGTGTCTCTGGGTTCTCTGGTTTCCTCTGTGCATGTAGTTGACTTGGGGTCCACATTGTTCCATTCTGAGTGAGGGGGGATTTGAGCACCCCCTGCCAGAGGATGGTGTCCTGCCCTGGGTTGGTTCCACCTGTGCCCCCAGCTTCCGTGAAAAACTTGACCACCCACCATCCTGAACTGCAGCAATGAAATATCTAATTCATTATTGTTAATCTTTCTTTAATGTATGTGCATAGCTCCCTTTCATTTCAGTGCTTAATATTAGAAGCATTTTAGTCTCTATTTAGAGCTTTGACAATGTTTTTGTGCCATAATAATTTAACTCTTGTTTGTACATGTATCAACTTGCTTAAGGGAATGTTGATTTTGTTATTCGTACTTTTGCTTAAAGTGACAGTTTCCAAAACTCCATGGATGTTGGCATGTCAGGAGGTGAGAACTTACTGTACTTTGACCATGTTAATTGAGATGCTTCAAGATTATCAAGATGTCAGTAGAATTACATCTTCTTAGTTTTCTTTAAAAACCTTTACAACCACAGACACATGCACCCATGCTCTCATGCTTTCCTGCTTTTCCATTCTTTTAAAACTTAGCTATTTAGTTGCATTTTCCAAGTCATCATAAATTGATATTCTTTCAGCAGCTAAATACAAATATCTAACTTCTGAAAATCTAGCTATATATTACTTGTGAGTAAACTAAGAATCAGGGTTTAGGAAACCTGCTAAAAGCACATGGAAAAACAAAATATTCACAATGCCAACAGAATAAAAATAAAAAGTTATTTATTTATGTTTGACTTTATTAAATAGATGAATATACATTTTAGAATTCTTCAAATGTTTGTTTCTACTTTTCCCCTGGATTAGATTAATTTAAGACAAAGTAGTGAAACTCTCAAATTTTTCTTAAATGCCACACCTAAAAAGTGATTAGTCAATACCTCTTTGCAAAGGAAAAGAAAACACTAATTTTTAGAAGTCTTAGTAAAATAATAAATGCTGGAACAAATTATCTATTTCTTCCATGTCTCTAGTTTTAAAACCAGAGCAAACATTTCACTTTCTGATGAAATGGATATAGGCAATGGATATTGACACTTTTTGGACCATGGCTTAGTTTTCTTTAATTTCCAATTCTCCCTGGTAGAAGGGAAAAGTGGAAGCCAAGGGACTGAGTTGCAGCTCAATAAAACCATTCTCCAATCAAGTAATATGGCTACATACCATAGTACTTGCCCAAGACTGGGATCGATGCTACTTTCACATTTTTCTACCCTTTGCTCATTCCTTTGCTCCAAGGCTGTTCACATAAAGGGTTTTATGTTTATTTGGCCTTACGTATACCTCAGGCCTGGTTATTTAAGGTAGCTGCTCAGTTCTCATTGACTCAATCATTTTAATTTGCTGAGGCAATATTTACTCATCCTTGGATTAGTAATGTCTGATGAAACATGGTCATTGTTTGCCTACCAGAATTGTTGTCACACAGCAGAAAACCGACATCCACTCTTGTTGCCTTTCACGTTGCTATCCCAGAGTGTTCACTGGCAACTCAGTGGAATATCTTTTAAAATTTAAGGAGAAAAAAAAATATTCTTTCCAAAAGGCAAAAACTGAGAGAATTGCAGGCCAATGGATTTGCACCAAATGACATGTTACAGAAGATCTTCAGATGGATGCTTTACATTATTGGACAAAAACAAGTATCTACAGAAAAATATGGAAATGGAATATGTAAAGACAAAGATGTAACTTATATTCCTTGAGTTTAATTTTTCAAAAAAAAAATTAAGGTAAAAAAGGAGAACTGTGTTTATAGCACACATTCATAGGTAAAAATAAAATGAATGACAAAAATACAAAAAAGGGGGCGGCTCCTGTGGCTCAGCGAGTAGGGCGCCGGTCCCATATACCGAAGGTGGCGGGTTCAAGCCCGGCCTCGGCCGAACTGCAAAACAAAAAAATAGCCGGGCGCTGTGGTGGGCGCCTGTAGTTCCAGCTACTCGGGAGGCTGAGGCAAGAGAATCGCTTAAGCCCAAGAGCTGGAGGTTGCTGTGAGCAGTGTGACGCCACGGCACTCTACCCAGGGTGATAAAGTGAGACTC
>CAUYON010212052.1:0-11481 GCA_963573935.1 Arctocebus calabarensis
CGTTGTGGTGGGTGCCTGTAGTCCCAGCTTCTTGGGAGGTGGAGGCAAGAGACTCGCTTGAGCCCAGGAATTGGAGGTTGCTGTGAGCTGTGATGCCACGGCACTCTACCCAGGGCAACAGCTTGAGGCTCTGTCTCAAAAAAAAAAAAAAAAAAAAAACAAGGAGATGGCAGAGCTCAGCAGCGGAGAGAAGTGAAGGCAGAGCCACTGGCTGACATCACGTACCAAGGGAAGCCACAGTTGTGGGCTGAAAAGCAAAAGAATCCTGAAAACATGTGAGAGTCATACGACAGATAGGAGCTGAACCAGGAAAGTACAGCAAGGTGCCACCGCACCGGGGAAGCAGAATCCCAAGTGGGTGGTTAAATGTGTCAAAAACCCCAGAATTTGAAGCAGAGGCGGTAGCAGCATTAGATTAGACAAGAGAAAAGTCACAGGAACACTGAGGGAGCAATTTCAGGAGGGCAGTGGGGGTAGGTGCTAGATTACAAGGCCAGGGACGAACGTGTGAGCAGGAAGTGGGGGTTCATGGAGGAAGGAGGGTGGTAGAAGATAACCTGTGAGGGTAAAAGATAGGAGGGGGCAAAAAGGTTTAAGTCAGGGGAGCCAAAGTCCCATCAGTGAGGCCCCTGAGGTGAGAATAGAAGTGAAGAGATGTGCCCTGGCAATAAGTGCTCAGTAAATATCTGCTCGGTGATTGAGGAGAGCCTCTTGTCTTTGAAAAAGGACCAGTGCAGAGTGCCGGTGGGGGACTGCACTTGGGCAAAAAGGAGGGAACTCAAGGGCACCTACAAAGCTGCAATGACGATGTCAGAGGCTTCTGTGTGCTGGGAAAATTGGGGAGACATTGGCATCAGCATACTCAGGTTTTATAACTCATTCTACTCCATGGGGTGACCGCCCAAATTTCGCACTCACTTCTAAATCGTTTCCTTGCTTCAGAAAACCTGATCCCTGGCATGGTCATCATAAACTTATGTTAAGACAAGAATGGCCTTATGGGACGAGTTCTCATGCTCCCAGGAAATTCCAACATGGGCTGAGGATCTGGCAGAGGGATTCTGAGTCACCAGGGTCTCCCCTTAGCACAGCTGCTGCACACTCTCCACCCACCAGAGAGACCTCTGTGTGTGACCTGGGGCAGATGAGGTTAATTTCAACCTAATGTCTGTCACATGGCACTTGGGGGCATTCACTCTCCTCCTGCTCAGAGAAGATGAAGATCACAGTCATTCCACTCTCAAGGTCCCTAGACCCAGAGTAATTACAAACAAATGATGTTGCTGACAGCTTCAGATGGGGCCTGATTGTGGGAAGTGGGACAGCACCCTTTCCTTCACACCTGCTGCCTAGGGATTACTGCAATGCACACACTGTCCTAGACAGGGGGGGCCTCTTGGCCCCCCATGCCAACCCCTCCTTCTCAGCCCTTTTCTTGCTATCCTGTTTGTTACCCCAAGGGGATCATGAGCCACGTAAGACCAAATACCACACAGGTTTCATTCCTGGATGACTCATCAAGCATCAAACCCCACAGAGGAGGCTTGACAAAATCTGCTACAGGGAGGGAGGCTCCGGGGCACAGAGCCTGGGGAGCGCCGAGCTAGACAGCCCTCAGGGAGGACGGCAGCATCATGCCTATCTTAGAGCTGAGGAACTGCCTTGAGCCCGCCCAGCATGTTGGAGCTGCCCTCGCACTCACATGGCCTCTTTCAGAGTGCAAGGCATCCTCCTCCTTCCTGTCACACATGACACCTCCTCCAGGCAGGGGCAAGGGCTGTCACCTTCATTTCCCACATGATGAAACTGTGGCTCAGAGAGGTGAAATCATTCACCCAGGCTCAAACAGCTCTAAGGGGGAAGAGGCTAGGACAAACTCTGGGTCTCCTAATCTTTTTTGTCCATCTCACCATTCCATTCATCCTTTCACAGGCAGGAAGGGGTCCACAGAAGCCACTTTTCTTTATGGAACCACTATGTTCTCAGCAACCTGGGCTGGGGCCAAGGAATGAAGGGGGCTGGAGAATGGCAGCTTGAGGAGGGGCAGTCAAGGGCACCTTCAGCTCAACCACAGCCTGTCCTGGCCCTGTGGCCAAGTCCTGATAAAGCTGAGAGGTTGTAAGAACCCTGTGCTCTCCTGGGCTTGCCATAAATCACAAGGACAGCAGTGGGATCACAAGGACAGCAGTGGGATGAAGTCACACAGAAATCACGTAGCAGAGGCTTAGAGATGATTGTTCTTACTATCATACACTCAATCAGAGGTTCCTAACCCTGGAGTTCCCAGGTATCAGCAAGTCCATGCAAATCACATGCCCACACTTAGACACGTACGGCATTTTCTGGAAAATGAATCTATGGCCTTCACTAGATCCAAGCAGTCCATGAATGGCTACAAACCACCACACTACACCATCAGCTATTCAGGGCAACATGGGTCCCCAGAGCCTGGCTCAGTGCTAGATATGAAGGAGGCACTCAATGAAATGCTGAGTGACACAAGAATGAGCCTCCTGGTAAGTCAGTCACCTCTCCTAAGCATTCAGAGGTGCTGAAGCTCAGGGCCAAGCTATTTAACAGCAAAATCCCAATTCATCTTCATACAGCCTGTGAGGCACTGCTGCTTTCCCCACCTGACAGGTAAGAAAACCTACCTGGGCCATCACCATTAGTAAGTGATAGACCCAGGATTCAAGCAGAATGGCTACAGGAAGCTGTAAGGGAAGAGCTAAGCCCTCCCTTTCCTAGGCTCCCAACCCACCCAGCACTGCCCCAACCCTGCATGTTACCAGGGAGGAGCCTTGACATCTGATTGCATTTGCAGTCACTCCACTACTGTGGGATCCCGAGGAGCCAGTGGCCACTCACCCTGCAGTCAGCACCAAGCGAGTGCCAGCATCCTGGGGAGCTGGTCAGAAACGCACATTCACCCACACCCACTAAATCCAAATCTCTGGGGCATCGCAGCCCAAGAATCTGAGTTTTGACAAGCTCTCTAGGAATTCCTGATGCCAGCTCCAAAACAAGAAGCAGTTTTTTCACACTCTCTTCGGCCACTGCTGATCTAAAGTCTCTCACCTGGTCCCATCACCCCAGGACTATCTACTGGTACTTGGCCTTGCCACCCAACATGGAAAGAACTTGCCCACATTTCCCAACCTCTGACTAATCACAGCCTAGAAGGAAGACAGAAGCATCAGAAAAAAGACCTCTTCAGAGAGGCCTGCCATGAACACTGCATCTAACAGAACTCTGAGTTCTCTTTACCCAGAACACCCTGTTCCTACGCATCTGGGCACTTATCACAGTTCCCATGGAACATGTTTACTAGTTTGGGTCACTCCTCTGATCTGTCCACCAGCCAGTGAGCTCTAGGGAGACAGGAACTATGCCTGTTCTCATATCTTGGCAGTCCAGCAAGCAACACAGTCCCTGACACATTAGAGCAGCTCAGAAGATTTTGCTGATCAAACACTGGTGGTGACCAGAAGATGGTTTTAACAGGAACAGAGGTTAAAGTGTAAATGAATATTTCATACCTACCTGAAAGGCTGCTGAGTCGTTTTTGCTGTTCTGTGATAAAAGAAAAGGACACATAGCACAAGTGAGATTTATACAGCACATAGTAAGACCAAGAAGTCCTGGCCTACCTAGTTAGGACCCCAACTCTGTGTCCTACCTGTCCTCTGGGCTTAGATGCTGTGTACCTCAGCTGAGCACAGGGGCCTTAATGTGGTTCCCATTCCACAGGCCTGGTGTCATCCTTCCTCTCCCCAGGTACGCACCAGGTTTCAGGGGACCGCCACAGCATTCTAGCTGTGTATATCTTGTCTCAAGATGATCTCATCACTGAAGGGGATTCTCTCAACTCCCCTGGCCTCAAGTAAGTAGGACCCAATATGATCCTAGACTCAGTACCTTTCAAGTGAAATGTAATTACAATTATAACCATGGCAAGTCCAGCAAGCAACATCTCCTGAAAGCTTGCTACATGCCAGACAATGTCTTAAGAGCTTTTACGTAATAATATATATAATCTTCACAACAGCCACAGCAATTAGGTACAGTTATTGTCCCCATTGTACAAGTAAGGAAACTAAGGCATGACCTTAGTCACTATAGTAATCTGGCTGGTCAAGATACTGGAGAAATCCCTAGCTGGTCCTTAACAGTGATGCTCTTGTCAACTTCTTGCCATCTTGGATTCACGAGAGGTGAGGCCAACATCTCCTTTACAGAGTCCTATGTGTAAGTGCTATGAGATAAGTACAAAAGTGACCTTTACCTTCTACAGCTGCTAAATATAAAGCAGCCACACAGATAAAAATAGAATACTTGCCAGCCCATGGGCACAGTGATCATCCCTGCTGGCTGCATCTCACCCTCTTGCTAGACCCAGTGTGGGCAAGTAGCAGACAGAAGGCATCTTGGGAGCTCACAGCTGGTGGAAGTGGCAACTATCCACTTCTGACACATGGATGAGGCTCATACTGACTAGACAGGCAAAAGCCCAGTGGACCTCAGGCTCAGCTCTGCCAGCAATTTACAAATGGCAAAAGCTAATCACATAACCTTTTGGCCTCACTTTTTTCATTAGTTAAATCAGAGTGCTCTCTGGTATTATATCTAAAGGAAACTTTGGTTCTCAGACTATTGTGTTGGCTGTTGGACACAGATAGTAGTAGCTGATTTTCAGTGGTGCTATTTAGCAAAGTCAGAAATAGGAAACCCTAGGGTGACCCCTAAACTGTTTCACGTGTCTGCAAGATATAGGGAACTACTGCACTATAGTTTTCCAATGTGACCTGTAGGCCACCAGCACTGAAAATGCAGCATCTTGAACCTGAACCCAGAAGTTAACCAGACTCCCAGGACCCTAAGCGCATTAAACACTGAGAAGGACTGTGCAAGAGGACCCTCATGTGGCTCTTTCAGTGGTCTCAGGAAAGTGAGACTTTCCTGGTTCAAATCCTCCTTCTCAGACTGCTGGTAAGTGATCTGCCTTCAAACATGTTTTGTGAAAACTCAGGGAAGAGGGGGAAAGGGCTGTGTTGTTCACAACCATCAGTGCCGGACCAGAGGCTCAGTGCCCTTCTGTTTCTACCAGGAGAAGCTGGCTGGGGAAGACAGGATTGTTGTCACACTATCCTCTAGGACAGTCTAGGCAGAAATAAAAAGGGGGGAGTGTTTTTAAGATGACTAAACTAAAATTCCAGAAGTTATCATTCCCTTAGGGGACTTTGCAATAGTTAAGAAATTGTGGTTACTGTTTATGAAGCAAAACAGAGCTTCCAGGTTGGGTACATCCCGAAACAATGCCAAAAGCACTTGACCTAAGCCCCATTTATTAGTAATATAGGAGGGGGCCAGTCAGACTCTTCTATTTTTTTTTTTTTGCAGTTTGAACTCACCACCTCTAGCATATGGGGCCAGTGCCCTACTCCTTTGAGCCACAGGCGCCACCCAGACTCTTCTATTCTTGACTCTTCCTGCCCTACCTGCTTAGGGAACACATGGTTTTGCTCTGGATGGGAGTTACCATTTAATTACAAAAGACTAATGTCATTACTTATATTCTTTTCTGAAGCATGTGTATCTCAAGTTGCACAATTCTGATTTTTAAATCTAAGGGCAGAACTTGTACAAAAGAGAAAAACAAAAAGAACCAAAGGTATTTAGGGAAGTAAGGAGGATTCATGTGTTCAAGGCATAAACAGAAAGGAACTATAGACATTTATTTCTGTGCCCGAAGATGCCTCACTGGTATCATCAGGGGGACTTGGCAGAAGCAGCTGACATTACCCTAGGCATTTCACAAAACCCAAGTTGCCTTGGGAATAAATTCCATTTTTAAAGAAAATGCCTTTCCTTTTGGGAATTAACTTGTTTCTGTTTGACTGAACTTTTTCTTTAAAAATGAGTCATAAAGAAGATCAGAAAACCAAAAATGCACTTTGTCCTGCATTGTGGATACTTTCTGATCATAGTTACTGCTAGTAAGGGCCATGGCATAGCTGATGGAGAATGGGCTCCTACGTAGTTCAGTGTGGAGGCTGGGACTCCCTTTACCTTCTGAAAAACACAGATCCATGGGTGACAATTAACATGGGAGCCACGCATAGTGAAATAAACCCCAAACTACTAAAGCTACTATTTACGATTTCAGTGGAAAGATCTAAAGTAAGAGAAAATGTTTTATTCATCTACTTTTCAAAATAGAAGCAGGAAAGAGAAAAGTATGGAAAACAATTAAAAATAGACTTCAGTCCTATTCTCCTCCAAGTCAACCTGGCAGGGAGAAGGGGAGGGGGGGGAAACTATGAGTTAAGAAGCAAGAGGATGATTCTATAATGAGCTTTGAGCTCTCAACAAAATAATCAAACCTTTGCTGTTCTTTGAAATTCAGACTAAAAAGCCCTTTCTACACAAGGAAATAGCCTGGAAACTTTACATCTGTGCTGCAAAGGACTTTTGCAAAGGGGAAGTTTATTCCTCTGTGGAATTCTAAAAAGGAGAGGGTAGGATTTAGAGCACCGCCAGAATTTTAAAGCAGAAGGGTCAACACATACAATGACTACCTTGAGTGCTTCAATTTCACCCAACCCCAGGGCGTTTTTGGAGGAGGAGAAGAACCACTCATAGACATTATAGAAAACAAAACATACAAACTCTACCAGCACTGCCTGGAGCCTCATGGTGAGGTGACAAACAGCTACAGGAACCTCATGTCCCTTAAGGGGGTCACAGAATAACAACTTGGTGCAGTAACTGCTGGCAAGAATTAAGAGCAGTGAGTCACCAAGAAAAGTTCAACAGCATCTGTTTTAGAGGTACATAAACATGTTTTATATTCTAGAAATTTTTCTCTCCCAGTAAGTTTTCTCTTAAATCTGGTACTCAAAATTCCGCTTTCTAGAAAATTCATTCTGTCAAAGAACTAAATCATATATGACATTACTTAAAAGATGTATTTCTATACCTAGCTTTTCCAAGCTAAACCTCTAATTAGAATTCTCATGATGCTGCTTCTCAGCCTTTTGGCTAGTTCCTTCTCATGATAAAGAATTAGGAGATGGAAACTTTTTCCCTTTCTTCTTTCCTTTTTTTTTTTTTTCTTTTTTTGTTTTGATGTTACTGGCTGAAAAGACAACTATGAATACCCAAGCATGAGATATCACCCAAATCAGGGACCTCTGTTTACTGGGATCTATTTTCTGGGTCATGGGAATGAGTAAGCTGGGGCAGGTGACCTTGGTGAATGATGAGATTTGTGAACATTTCTGTGAAATGACAAAATTCTTGCCCCAGATATTACAGACTATTCTATGTCGATTATTCCAGTGGACATCACAATGCTCCCTTACCTCGATTGTGTTGTAAAAGCACAATAGTAGGATTGACGATCGTTGTGGAGGGGTAGGCAGATGATGGCTTACTAACTGGTATAAAGGCTTGAGAATCAGTTCCAATTCGGGAAGAAGAAACTTCATTTAATAGGGGACTGGATTCCTGAAAAGAAAATAAACAATCTAACTAACTGTAAATATGAGATATCTAGAATCGGTGTTTTTTAAAAAGAAATTTAAAGCTTTACAAAGACCTTAATTAGAAAAAGAAATGTGATCAATGAGACACATCCTATCATTAATTCCAGTTAAAGGTTTAATCTGGAATGCGTATTCTCCTTGTTGGTATTAGTAAAGGGAGAGAGGGGGAAGGTCAATGTTACTGAAAGCCTCAGCAACATCATTCACTGTCTTCACCTGGTAATAGTTGGTCAATCTGGTTACTGGAAAAGCAAATCCAAATCAAAGTAAAATAACATGCAAAACCCATGCAATTCCAAATATGATCCAAGAGTAAGAGCTGGTTTAATTGGGAAAAATCAGGACAGTTTAGTATACTGTGTAAAGAAATATGAGACCATGTGAGGGCAAGGCACTTGTGATGTAAGGATAGGAGGAGTGAAGTAATAGTTCTCTCAGAAAGCTACTCTTAGCATCAGCATCAGTGAGCAATTTTACTGATGCTTGCTTTTGAGATTTGGATATTATCCTATCCTACCATGACATTTTTCTCACTCTAGTATTAGAGTAACAAAGATCCCTGATGTAAAGCATTGTGAGAATCCTGATTTTTAAAGCCAAGGTCACTGCCAGAAATACCACATAAATTATTACAAACATAATTTGCATATTGTAGAAAATGCTAGTCTTTATAAATAAATGAAAATAAGATCCTGAGATGTAGTAAAGCTATTTAGACAGTTTCCTTCACATGTATATCTATTTAAAAGTTTCTATTTTAAAATTAACAAACCCTAAAGCCAGAATGCTCATCTTAAAACAAGATTTTGATAGTTTTAATCAGAGATCAAAGCATGTGTAAAGATCTGAAGAATGAGGGCCACCCCCTACCCACACCCAGCACAATGTTCTGCAGATAGCAGGTATTTAGTAAATGCCATGGGAATGACGAGAGCCATTTACCTGCAAAGGTGCATCTAAGCAAATGTTTGTGGCAAGAAAACACATGACTCATCAAAAGCCAGCATGTGGGTGCCAGCCCCTGGGACAGCTTCTGGGGCTTCATAAATACTCCCTAGGTTAGTATGTCTCTTCTGAAAATGCTCTAAGTAGCTGCTGCTGTTAGTTATAAGCAGCAGCTCAATTTAATGAATAAACCCCTTTCCCAAGACTTGAGAAGCACAGTATGAACTTGTACAAAAGTGCCTCATTTTGATCCCTCCATTTATACAGTGGAAAATAATTATACTTCTTCTAATTTATTTCCAAAGTGATATAATGATGATAAATGGCATATCATTAAAATCTCTGCCAGAATGCACCCAAGAAACACAGAATATCAGGCATACAGCTCTTTAAAGTATTAATGCCCAATGCGGTGTATGGGTGGTTCATGAGAGCATTAAGCATTTTATAAATTTTACTGTGCCTTATTTCTGGAACATCACAAAAACAGCTATTGACTAAAAGAATTCAGATCAATTGAACCGACTTTTATTCTTCTCTTTCGTTCTCCAGGTGCAGATGGAGCAGATATCAACTCATAGCTGGGACACACCCACAAGCACTTCTCCTCTAGTCAATTTCTTCCTGATGAAGAACCCAGGCAATTTCCTTTACTCTTACTCTGTCACCAACAGAGCCAACTTTTTGGCCAAACCAAAAGTTATCAGGCCAACTGAAGTTCTTCCCAGAAGTCTACACCAGGCTGATCAGTCAGGCTTGAGAAACTGAAAACACTGACTCGATATGAAAACCATGACTTACACAAATAATAAACACAGAGTGCACAACAAAACTACTGACAATGGTATATGAGTGCACTAAACACAAAACTCACTTTCCCTATTACTCTCTAAAAACATTCCGTGCCAAAGGGAAGATGCCTGCATGCCCCCAAACAAGAGTGGCTTCTAAATTTTAAGTTCAGGGAGGGTAGGGGGATATATCAAGGAACAATCTACCATTTTTCTCCAAAAGGGCTAAGTTGCAAAGCTCAAAACTAGAAGGATAGCCAAGTCCACGCCCCATGTTTGGCCTGGTCCTGACCTAACATTATGCTATATTATCTAGAGATTTAAGAAGCCCCAGCCTAGGATAGGATATAGCAGTTCTCAGGTTTGGTATGCCTGATGCCTCATTATAACTTATTTAATAAGCCAAATTTAAAAGTTTTCTACATGACTGATTTCTACTTAACAAGATACTTGGGCCAGTTTTTGTAGACATATCTCCTTACAAAAGGAAGTCAGTGAATGTTTGGTTCCATCAGCTAATTGCATGACTCACTAGATCTATCTCAAAATGTGGCATGTGAACTCTCAGTGTTCAGAACCTCCTGGGGTGCTTGCTACCAAGTGAGATCACTAGGGCCTTTTGCAGACCCACTCAGACAGAAACTCTAGGAGGATAGCCTAGAGGTGAACATTTAAACAAGGCCTCCCTGACCCCCAGGTGATCCCATGTACAAGCTTGAGAAATGATAAACAACTTAAAAAAACCCTTTGAGAGCAGGCGGCCTGACTTGCTTTTGGTTGTACCCAAGGCAGAATGCTTATAACATGGTAGGAACTCAGTGATAAATTGTTAATGAACCAGTTATCTACTTGTGAGTGACTGTCTCCCCACAACTACCACTTGCCAGGGCAAGGCCTCAGCAACATAGATGATATTCACTGGGCATTTTTTCTCTGCCAAGCACCACAGCAAGAACTGTAACTGCTCGATCCCACTGACCCTCGCAGCCCTGTAAGTAGAGCCACGTATCCTCACATCACACCTCACACGAAGTTCTTTCAGATTCTCTCACTTCCTCAGGGCTCCTGAGGAAAAAACAAACCCAAGTACTTTGACTTGGCATTTTCTCTAAAGCAGCTGGACTTACCCACTTCTGATGGGGACCCATCCCTGCCACGCCCTAGGATACTTCTCATGACCACAGGTGCCCTGCTTTGCCACAGAGATTCCCGGGATGCCTCCTCAGGGATCCTCACAATTGTCTGCTTTTGGAGGAAACAGTCCTAACATTTGCACAAGGCTTTCAGGTCCATTTGCTCTATTAAAACCCAACTGTCCCAATTTCTTTTTTTATCCATTTCTGTATATAAAAGAGAGTCTGTTTAGTTACTAAATCAACAAAAGAGTGGCTCTTTTCCTACCCTAGCATCACCCTACTCCCTGGTACATTGCTGTGTAGCGCCATGCCTGCTGCTGGCCTTTCCACGTTAACTCCTCTGCTCTCCTCAGCTCTCATCGTTACGTCTAACTGGCCTGTGAAGAGCCCGACTAGCCAGGGCCACGGACGATGTTTTCTCAGAGGGAAAGAAAGTTCTTTCAGGAAGATGTGCATTCCCAACAGGACAGAGAAGAGGACGGAAGTGAGGACTTGTGAACAGCCGCAAGAGGCCCGGGGAAGACACGCGGGAGCATGCACTCTAGTGACAGCAGGCACGGTTCTAGTCATCACACAAGCACAGCGCAGCCAACGCTTTCCTCAGAACTTAGTACTTCCGTGAGAAAGGGAGTTCTACTGCTGGGAGCAGACATTCAGGAAAGCCAGGGGAGGGAAGTCCAGCAAGCTTACGGTACTTGAAACAGCTCCTGTGGGGTGAGGCTCCGAGACTCCTTGGAGGTCCTCCGGTACGGGAGGGACCAGCGGAGGTGGTGGTGAGAAGGATGGTGGTGTCTGGCTAACGGGGGGAAAGGAGGCAGAAGCACTGGCTGGCTGGCTGTAGTGGGGCCGCCTTTGCAGATGAGGGGGAATGAAATCATCTAGAGTCGGGAAGGTCAGAGGTGAGACGGCAGGGGTGGTCGTCGGGACTGTGGGGACGCCACCAGGCGGCCCCAGAGATGCTGGAGGTCTGGCAGTGCCTTCTTGCCCTCTGTCAGTATTAACCAGGTAGAGAGGGACAACTATTACCTCAGGCTGGCCTGGGCTGGAGGAAGTGGCACCCTG
>CAUYON010212053.1:0-11018 GCA_963573935.1 Arctocebus calabarensis
AGTCCCAGCTACTAGGGAGGCTGAGGCAAGAGAATCGCTTAAGCCCAAGAGCTGGAGGTTGCTGTGAGCAGTGTGACGCCACGGCACTCTACCCAGGGCGATAAAGTGAGACTCTGTCTCTACAAAAAAAAAAAAAGAACACAAAGGGCTAGCAAACGTATGAAAAAACGCTCATCCTCCCTAATTATTAGAGAAATGCAAATCAAAACCACCCGGAGACATCATCTAACCCCAGCAAGAATGGCCCAAATCATAAAATCTCAAAACTGTAGATGCTGGCATGGATGTGGAGAGAAGGGAACACTTTTACACTGCTGGTGGAACTGCAAACTAATGCAACCTTTTTGGAAGGAAGTATGGAGAACCCTCAAAGAACTCAAGCTAGATTTCCCATTTGATCCTGCAATCCCATTACTGGGCATCTACCCAGAAGGAAAAAAAAATCCTTTTATCATAAGAACACTTGCACTAGACTGTTTATTGCAGCTCAATTTACAATCGCCAAAATGTGGAAACAGCCTAAATGCCCACCAACCCAGGAATGGATTAACAAGCTGTGGTATATGTACACCATGGGATACTATTCAATCATTAAAAAAGATGGAGACCTTATGTCCTTTATATTAAACTGGGTGACAGTGGAACACATTATTCTTAGTAAAGCATCACAAGAATGGAGAAGCATGAATCCTATGTATTCGATTTTGATATGAGGACAATTAATGACCTCATACATGGTGGGGGATGAAGGAAGGGGAGAACAGAGAGAGAGAGAAGGAGGGAGGGAGTGGGGGAAAGGAAGAGCAAAGAAAGGGAAGGAGGGAGGGGGCCGGGTCTCGGTGTGTAACATACCTCTTGGGGGCAAGACACAATTGTAAGAGGGACTTTACCTAACAAATGTAATCAGTATAACTTGATTTCTTATACCCTCAATGACTCTCCAAAAATCAAAAAAAAAAAATAATAAGGTTGTATTTTTCTTTTGAGACAGAGTCTTGCTCTGTAGCCACAGTACAGCACTCAAGGAAGGGATTTGTAATGTTGTCACCTCTAGAAAATACCAAGTGTTAGAGGAGATGGACATGCCTAATAGCAATTTGAGCATTGCACAAAGAATACATGTATCAAAGCATCACATGATGCTGATCATGTGGGTGAGTTACAGGCCCCCTGTCTACCCTCACTCCTGCTTGTCTCCCTCCTGCCTGTGCTGGACCTCTACCCCTGTGTCAGTCCTCCTCAGATGCCACAGATGCCTTTAACCATTTCCTTTTACAGGGAGTCTGGTCCCGTCCTGTCCTGCCTCCTCAGCCAGCCTGCAGGAGCTCCTGCACGTGTGACTGGCCTCTCCACGGAACATGGTCTGTGACCACAGAGCAAACATTGGGGCCAGCGGTAGAGAAGGTACAGGAAAGTCAGGGTGGAAAGGGTCCCACCTATTCTCAAGGAGGGCAGGGGCTGGGGTCAAGTGAGTCAGGGCCCTGAGCACTCACACAGGGACAGGCCCTGCTAAAGACAGATGGGGACTCGGATTAGGTTTTCTTTGCACTTTTTGGTCGGGTTCCTCCCAGACTCCATTTGTCTTCATCCTAAGATTCTACAATCATCCCAGGGACTCTGCCCTGTGATCAGTCTCGTGTAAAAATGGGGCAGGGCCCTCCATTATGGAGTCATCAAAGTTCTGAGCATTGAGACCCTGACTCAGTCAGCTGTTCCTACCCCAAGATGGGAAAGGGAGCAGAGTGTGCAAAGCAAGAACATGCCCACATCCCAGCTAGGAGAGAGCAGCAGATAACAGATAATTTATTTAAATGTGCTCCCCCTCAAACTGATATCTTCATTAAATATAATCTCAGCCAACATTCCAAGAGATATTTGTCAGGAATAGACATCTGATTATAATTAGTAAGGAAATGCAAAGGGATAAGAATATCAAGACTCTCCTAAGAGGAAATTCTTTCTTACCAGATATCAAAACATGATATAAACATAATTAACACTATATAGTGCACCTACAGGCATACAGACACGAAAATTTACAGACCAGGGAGTTTAGAGACAGACTCACATGTTTGGACACTTTCTTTAACACAAAAGTAGCAGAGTAGAACTGTGGCATTGGACTGTCTTTTCAATAAACTGGTGCTGGATCAATTGGATACAACTTGGAAAAGAAGTTATGCAGAATTCCTACCTCACACTACACTCAAAACTCAATTTCAGGTGGAACTTAGGTATAAATCTAAACAGTAATTGGAAGAAATCTAGAATTGTACCCATGTATAGCTAATGAGCACTTGAGATGTGCTATGAGCGTGAAATCTGCACCAGGTCTGAAACAGTGTGAAGACATAGTATATAATCCCTCAATACTTTTTATATTGAAACTTTGAAATGATAATAATCAAGACATACTGAGTTCAAGGAAACATCCATAAGGATAGTTTCCCCATAGTCATTGTTTCCTTTAACTGTGCATTTGCTTTACAATAGAAGAGGTTTCTGACTCCTTCCAAATCTTTTTGAGGAAATGATTGACCAAAGTGAGGTCCATGATATGACCATAACCTCACAGATCTGCCACTTGCTAGCCAGTCTCCTCCTGGTATATCCTGGGACAGTTCTATTAATCAGGCTGGGGGTCCTGAGAAACCCAAGCAGGTGAGCAGAAAACCACAAGGAAGCAGGGCAGGAAATAAAGTCCTCAGAGGTGGGAACAGGGTGCATGGATCCAGACAGGGGATCGGGGTGCCCAGGTGGTCTAACACAGCAGGATCCTATGCCAGGGACTCTGTTGCCTGGAGACCATGGAGGCCAGCACCAGGCCAGCCACCTGAGGGTACAGAGAGAAGTCAATCAGGACCTGCAGCACCAAGGACATGGCAGGACATCAGAAGAAGAAAGGGGCCCCAGATGAGATCCACCAGAACCAGATCTTGTGGGAACTGTATATCAAAAAGTGCGGCACCCAGAAACTCTACACGCAGCATCACTTGAATGCCTTCCACAAAGGCAACAGAATAGGGAAGGCAAGACCTGGAGGGTGCTGCTAAGGAGGGGCCCTGAGGGCTGTGAGCTGGGGTGGAGGTCCTAGGGAAGAAGAGCTTCTCTCATACAGCCCCAACATGAGACTTCTCAGATCCAGGACTTGGGAGGGGGCTTACTTGAGTTATATCAGACCCATTAGGTATATTAGAATGCATGCACATCGCAATTATGTATTTTCTTTACAGCAAAGAAAGTTTAGGAGCTATTTATAATTTGTTTTTTTTTTGAGACAGAGTTTCACTATGTTGCACTCAGTAGAGTGCCGTAGCATCACAGCTCACAGCAACCTCAAACTCCTGGGCTTAAGAAATTCTCTTGCCTCAACTGGGACTACAGGCACCCACCTCAACACCCGGCTATTTTTGTTGTTGTTGTTGCTGTTGTCAGTGTTGTTCTGCAGGCCTGGACCAGGTTCAAACCCACAGGTCCCAGGCATGTGTCCAGCACCCTAACCACTGAGCGACAGGTGCCAAGCCCATAACTTGTTTTTTTTTTTTTTTTTTTTTTTAATGAGGTAAAGATTTATTTTCCTGCTTCACATGTAATCCAGGAAGTTCAGGATAGGTGACTCTGGGACCACAGTGCTCCCCCAATAAAATAACACTGCCCTCCGCTCTTGTCACTGCACACTCTTTGGAGGTTTCATCTGCACCTGTCACATCAGCTCCTCATAATGCTACTGGACCTCTTGGAGCTTCGTACCCTCACACAAAACCCCCTCCCAGCTGCCTGCCCTGCACTAACCTCAGGCACCTCAAACCCAGCAGGTGGAAAGCTGGGCTCATCTGCACCTTCTTCCCCACTCAGCCCACTCCAGAACATCCTGTCTCAGCAAGAGGCACGACAATCATTCAATCTCCCAAGTGCAAAGCCTGGGAGTCACTGACACCATCTGTCTCCCTCATTCCTCTACGTAATTAGGCACAGGTCCCATTACTTCTTCCCATTTCTCTCACCCGACCCACCTGCTCCTACCTCAATGAAAGATAACTTCATGCACAAGGAGGCATCTCCCTCTCCACTCATGTGATTTCCTGCCTATGTAGCACCTAAGTGTGCCTCTCCCTCCACCCTCATTCCAGAAGCCTCACTAGGGACCTAGTGACTGCTGCCCTGGATTGGCCAAACTATTCTTCTCCTCTCCAAGCTGGGCCCCAAGCCCTCCCCTGCACCACTGCCAGCTAGAGCTTTGTTCAAGGTCAACTGGACCACATCAGGTCTTCATACAATCTTCAGTGACTTGAAAGTTTCAAAGCTAAAGATCTCACTTAATTCACCAGATGCCATGTCTGTTTATCATATGTCACCACAAATACAATGAAAAGATCAGGGAGGCTCGGCGCCTGTGGCTCAACGGGCTAGGGCGCCAGCCACGTACACCTGAGCTGGTGGGTTCTAATCCAGCCGAGGCCCACCAAACAACAATGGTGGCTGCAACCAAAAATAAAAATGGCCGGGCATTGTGGTGGGCGCCTGTAGTCCCAGCTACTTGGGAGGCGGAGGCAGGAGTTGCGCTTGAGCCCAGGAATTGGAGGTTGCTGTGAGCTGTGATGCTACAGCACTCCATCCAGGGTGACAGCTTGAGGCTCTGTCTCAAAAAAGAAAAAGAAAAGATCAGGGAATACAGGAAGCTTTTCTGTCTTCTTTACAGCCTTCTCTCCTGGGCATGTGTAATTCTGAGCTAAGTAGTGAGTATCATTTCTGCTCTACTGTCATCACGGGCCCTCCTGTGGAGGGCTGACTGTCTGGGCAACTTCTGTTAGCTGCCTGGTACACTTACCTTCCCTCTCAGTGAGGAATGAGCATCAATCAATGAGGCACATGTGTATCTGTGCTGCAGTCAAAACTCTAGCCAAGAGGCAGGTGAGGCTTTTTCACACCTGAAATGTGCTGACTAGTGTGACTAAGGAACAGAATTGTTCATGGTATTTCATTTTATATGTTTAAATTTACATATCCACATGTAGCTGGCAGTCAACATCCTGGACAGTACCACGCTATATTAGAGGTTCCCAAGGGATTCACTCAACCTTGCCCCCTGGCACCAAGCACAATGCCTGGCATGCCAGATGCTTAGTAAGTGCCAAGTGGATGTCCAACCAAAGGGGTCTCCAAGAGAAGGCAGAGAGTTCATGTTTTAATATGAACCTGTGATGCTGTTTTTCTCTAGTTCACCTGATCTCCATAAAGCCCATGTCCTGGCATGATAACCTGAAGGAACCTGCAGATGGTGAGTCCTAGGGCTTCAGAATGACATTGAGATAGATCACAGAGAGGCTAAATGACTCTGTAGTCACTCTCCCAATGAGAGACTGGGGACATGGAGCAATAGGAATATACCAGGTGATGGGTGGACAGCAGGCAGGAGGACTTACCATCTGCCTTATGTTAGAGATATCCCCAGCCCAGTGCCTGACGGCTGAGTCACCTCCCTTCTGGTCATTCTCAGTCTCCTTGCTGAGGTAGACATTTTCCTCCCATTTGGCAGATGAGAACAGTGAGGCCCAGAGGAATGAGGCCACCTGGCAGGCTAGTTGTGGAACTGACTCCAAAACCCAGGTTCATTCTACGGCGCATCTGCCCCTGTCTCTGGAGACTTGTAGGCAGGACAGCTGTGGAGCTGTGTGGTGTCGGCAGCCACGCTCATTTCAATGCAGGAGGATGGCACCTCCTGGCTCTCCTCTTCCCTCTCTCTCTGTAAGCTCCACTAGCTACACTCACTCATGCCCCAGGGCATTGCTCTCTCTGCCTGATTTGTTTCTTCTGCCTCTCCCCAGGCCTGGCCCTGCAGTAGGTGCTCTTCCTTCTCAGGCCTTTGCACAACCTTCCTTCACAGCATGTGTCCCACTGCGCCGCCATCAGGTCTATAACTCTGTATGTTGTGGCCTCTGCCCTCATCCAGACCATGGGCTCTAAGAGAGCTGGACCACATCTGCCTCACTCAGTCCTCCCCCCAGGGCCCCAAACAGTGCCTGGCACAACATCAGTGTTTGCCCCATCATGGCTGAAAGCCAAGCAGAGGCACCAGATGCCCCTGTGTCAGGACCTGGGCAAGCCTCTGAGGCTGGATGCTCTGCCCTGAGGGACAATGCAGCCAAAGTAAAGGGCACAGAGACACCCAGCAGTCCCAGATCCCGAGTCCTTCATAACTCTGACCTCGTCTCCCAGCCAGGTTTCTGCATCTCATTCGCCATGCTGCCCGGGGACCGAGGATGAAATACCCAGAGACACAGACTGAAAACCAAGAGCCCTTGCTAAGTGTGGCTCCTAACCTCAGGAAATACCAAAGCTCAGGGACAGCCTAGGTGGGGGCCAAGAGAACAGATCTGGGAGCCAGACATGCCTGGGTTTCAGTTCTGACTGCCAGCCACTAGCTCTAAGCTCTTGTATGATTCCACCTCCTCACAGAGGAGATAGTACAAAACTTGTTAGGTGATGCTGATTTGAAGAGAGGGGGTATCTGTGCAGTGCTCAGAGCACAGTCTGGCACAGACAGAGCACTATGCACCTATGGTTAAATAAAGGCAGCTGATGGCAGATGCCTAGTCTGCTCCTCCTGTGACCAGAAGGGTGGGCTTGGCACGTCACTTACATCTGTGAGTTCTGCTCTATCATCTGTAATTGGGAATCTCAGAAATAGTTCTCTCCTTGTTCTATTGGAAGGATACAACTAGCCGCCAGGTCACCTGGGAAATACAGTCCTTAGCTCTGAAACATGCTAAGTGAGAAAGAGTTTCTGTTATAAGGAAAAAGCAGACATCAGAGAACACAACCTGAGTCTTTAGGTTTATACCACCACTGTGTGACCATAACCTGTGTGACCATAACCTCTCTAAGCCTCCAATCCCCCATCTTAAAGTGGGGATAATAATGGTATCTAAGGATGAAAGTACATTGTGAAGTTTAAATGAGACAATGTGGAAAAGCAGCTTAGAATGGTACAGTAAGTGCTCAGTAAATGTGGGCCACTTTGATGTTGGGGAGTAAGGACAGGAAGGAGGACACAGAGCCCCACGTATTACCAAGCAGCTGCCTCTCCTGGCTGCTTGTCTGGGCTTCATTGCCCCCACTCACCCAGGATTTATGGAGGGTGCTCCCTTCCCAAGGACCCCTCCCCCATTCACTCTCTAATCCCTACTGCAGCAGCCAGGCCTTCAGCTCTGGGGACATCATTCCAGTCCAGGGCATGGAGCTCTCCTGGGGGCTGCTTCACAGACTTGAGCAAATGGCTTAGTATGCCCAGGTGTTCCCAGTGTGGGGGAGTAAACCAGCTGATCGTCTGACACAGCTCCTCTACGCATATGGAGCCTGGCTGTATAGAAAGGAAACAGGGAGACAGAAGATTCCGGGTCCGGTCCCCACCTCTTATACAACACAGAACTTGAGTTCAAAGAAGATGTGTTTGAAGAGTTGGAGAAGAGGTCACCACTCAGAGGGAAAGGGGGTGGCCTATGGAATAGTGATTAAGGGTAGAGGGTTATAGGAAAAGAAATGAAGGACAGTTCTTGAATATGAAAATGAATAATGAATGGGTGATTATCAAAAAGGACAAGAAACACGTTTTCACAAAGAGGAGCTATTGTGAAAGGCGAAGGCACCAAAATGGGGTTTTGTAGTTAGGGACAGAGAGAGACTGGGCTCCACTCTGCACACAGCATGGGCGAGTGGGAAGGTACAGGCAAGGGTCTAGGTGGGTCCAGTGATGGAAAATGACTCAAGGAAACATCAGGGATGGAGGTGGCTTCTGGCTAATCTCCCCCCACATGATTCTTACTGAGAGGAGGCTAGGCTGGCAGAGCTCAGTCGGGGGATGCTGGTGGATGTGGGACCCCAGGTTGTCAGATATCAAAGTAGGCAGATTCTGATAAATGTGACTTAGCAGGAGTTTTGCTACAGTGGAATAATGCAGAGGAGAAAGTGGAAGTTCAAAAGTCAGGCTTGGTTGAAAAGATCTCAGGGAGCCTGAGTAGAGTTTGTTCCAGGAGAAGCTTTCTCAGGGGAGAAGGACGGTTGTGAAAAGGTCTGAGTGAAGACAGAAATCACCCCTGTTAGATAATTAAGCAACTTAGAAAAATAACCCCAAGCACAAGTAAATTAATTCACCAGTCTTTACTTCCCCTAGAGAACTGCTTCAGGAAGAGTCCCACATGTGGGTGCTGCAGTTCAGCAGGATAGGAAGGGCAATTGCAGCTGGCCCTGCCTGGCCTGCTGTCCTCACACCTTCCTAGACTTTACAGATCACAGACTGCATGTGCCCCCAGCTCAGTTATCACTCTAGTTGCAAAGAATCTTCAGATACTCCATGTTCACACATGACTGTAAACATGGGACTATGTCCCCAGATGGTGCTGCTGGCATAGTAAGAAATCACAGTATCCCCAGAGCAATAGCTCAGGTGTTGTGCAGCCTTCAGTGGTAATGAAGCCGGAGTCTCAAAGTGACATGGTTGGGGGAAGAAGAGGCTCAATCACCCCAACTCAGGACTCCCAAGCCACCTGGCAGGACTCCTAAACCTCCTGGCACGACCTCACCCCGGACAGGCAGAGTACCTGCTACCTCAACACTGTCACAGGGGAAGCCACAGTCAGTAAGTACCTCTCAAGCTCTTGTCTCCTGGTGACATTTGTAGTTAATTACACAGTGTAGTGTGTACTACTTATGCGTCGATGCTCACTTGTACTCAGGACTCTCTGTGACCCTTTCAAAGCACACATTCATTCTTTCCACAGGTATGTGCTGGACACCTAGTGAGCACTGGGTGCCACTGCAAGAGCTGGGGACTCACTGTGGAGACCCAGCCCCTCCCCTCACCAAGCTCCCATTTAGTGAGGGAATGAGTCCCCAGTGTGGCCTCCAGTGGAGGCAGTCAGGGAGGGACTGTGGCCCCATGGCCAGTGGCTTCTTCAGACCTATAACCCTGTTCATGGGCATGCCATCAGCTCCATGTCCTAGCACAGCCACATATCCCCATAGTGGGGCCTGCTTTAGCCCAGGTACATCGTCTCCAAACCCAGTTCTACTCACCTCCCCATAGGGGTTTTCTGATCCTGCATTCTCCTTTCTAGGTCAACCTAGAACACCAGGACCACGCGCTGAACCACTTCCAGGTCTACAAGAACATCACTCTGTACAAGGCTAAAATGTCAAGTTTGGGAGAAGATGACCACCACAAGTAGCCTCCCAAGAGTGCTGTCTGTACTTGATGGCCAATACGCTGTGCACTGCACAGACAAATAAACATTACTTTAAAGCAGAAGTATAACTTGTCCTATCTGGAGTCTCACTTTCCTCCATTCTGTCCAAGTCCTCTGGTTCAAATCCTTATCCTTTAATCCAGTGTGAGAATTCCAGGGTATGTCAGCAGCCTGATGCATGTACAACTTGCTCTTTCCAAACACAAAGGATGATAAAGCAGGCCAGGTGTGATGGCTCACTCCTGTAATCCTAACATGCTAGGATTACATCCAATCCTAGATTGGAATCTGGAGTGTTGCTCTCCAGAACAGCCTAATAACCCTGCATAATACCCATGGAGGGAACTTTCATGACAGAGCCAGGAAAACTGCTTTCCGCATCCTGCTACCACTCCCTGCTCCTCACCCACTCCCTGCTGCGGTAGCAACTCCCTGGGCATCACAGGCCCCTAAGACTCTGCTCAGCCCATACAGCCAGTGCCCACATCTACATTGTCACCCTGGCCACAGACCAAGCAGGGTGAGTACATGGCAGAGTGGGGCTGTGTCAGCAGTAAACTGATCTCCTGCATTTGAAGGGACTACACTGCCCTGAGCAAACGGGAGAAGGCTTGAGGGAGACAATAGGCTTTGCTCCCAATTTGAGTCACCATGAATTCTCCCTATTTGCTAATATTGCACAGATTATCAAATAGAGGTCATAGTAAATATGTTTGTGTCCTGAAACATGACCTGTATTGACCATGATTTTGTTAGTATTAGTTTTACCAAACTAAATTCATTTTTAGTTCTATAAACTCAGTATCATACAAATCTAGATATGTCTTTTCTTTTTTTACCAATGATACTACTAGAAGAAAATGTGAACATTAATTATTTTCTCTAACAATACTACATAGTTCTCAGTTATTTCTATTTTCCTTTATTGCAAAGTATGGAGTCTAACCAGGGAGGGTGAGAGGGAATCCAGGTGAACTGACTTAACACCTATCAACAAAGAATAAAGTCCTGCACTTAATGTGCCCTATCTACCCATGCACCTGCTACACATAGTGTCCAGCCAGTACCTTAGTACCACTTAAGGATAGCCAACACTCACCAGTTATTGAGGAAAGTCACCCCACAAAATAATCCTAAGTGAGCAAATATGAGAGGGTCATTGGATATAGGATTATTGGATTATGTTAAGATATTATCTATATGGCAGGCAAAGTTCTAAACATTTTCCATATATTAATTCAATCTTGAGAGGAACCCAGTCAGGTAGCTACCATGTTTACTATGTCTATAATTATCCACAGAGATGACAAAGCACACAAAATTTAACCTTAGGGTCAAACAGCAGATAAGTAACAGAGTCAGGCCCAAACATCCACACTTTTCACTTCTATCATACACTATACGACACCATGAAAAATAGAGATAAAAGTGCATGGACCAAGGAACCAGAATGGGAACACAAGAAAACTTGCAAAAAATAATTAAAACAGTAATTCATATTCTGAGAGATGTGATAAGATATTGTCTCTGCAGAATAAAATAAAACAATGTGGGGCGGCATCGGTGGCTCATCGAGTAGGGCGCTGGCCCCATATTCTGAAGGTGACGGGTTCAAACCCAGCCTCAGCCAAATTACAAAACAGAAAAATAGCCAGGCGTTGTGGCGGGCGCCTGTAGTCCCAGCTACTGGGGAGGCTGAGGCAAGAGAATCGCCTAAGCCCAGGAGTTGGAGGTTGCTGTGAGCTGTGTGACGCCACGGCACTCTACCGAGAGTGA
>CAUYON010212057.1:0-29235 GCA_963573935.1 Arctocebus calabarensis
GTCACACTGCTCACAGCAACCTCCAGCTCTTGGGCTTAAGCGATTCTCTTGCCTCAGCCTCCCGAGTAGCTGGGACTACAGGCACCCGCCACAGCGCCCGGCTATTTTTTTGTTTTGCAGTTCGGCCAAGGCCAGGATTGAACCCGCCACCTTCGGTATATGGGGCCGGCGCCCTACTCGCTGAGCCACAGGAGCCACCCAACAAGCCCCTTTTTAAGTCCTAAAATAATAATAATAATAATGATAATAAAGATAGTTATAAAGATATATTTGTTTTTGTTTTTGTTTTTTTGAGACAGAGCCTCAAGCTGTCACCCTGGATAGAGTGCCGTGCATCACAGCTCACAGCAACCTCCAATTCCTGGGCTCAAGCCAGTCTCCTGCCTCCGCCTCCCAAGTAGCTGGGACTACAGGCGCCCTCCACAACGCCCGGCCATTTTTTGGTTGCAGCTGTCATTGTTGTTTGACAGACCTGGGCTGGATTCGAACCCACCAGCTCAGGTGTATGTGGCTGGCGCCTGAGTCTGTTGAGCCACAGGCACAGAGCCATAAAGATATATTCGTATCCAGAGTGGCATCAATTCTGAATTAGCTCTGTTTAGGACCAGGTGGAAGAGGAGCATTTACAATGAATGGTTTGCTGAATTTCTGAAGGGAGTTCTGTTTGTTAAGCACTGTTCACAAAGTTCACAGCAAACTCATCAAATTTCTCCATGACCTACTTTATATACCACAAGTATTTCTGAACTAAATGAATCTGCCTACCTTTTGTAAATCATTTATGAGGTCACAGTGGGAAAGGAACAAATAGATTTCATCTGTTTTGGTTATCTGTTGTTCATACAAACAACATGGAAATTTTGTGGCTTGAAACAATTATTTTGCTCACTAATCTGCAACTCAGGCATGGTTTGGCAAGGACCGCTAGTCTCTGTTCCACTTGGCATCAGCTGGGGCAGCTGGAATGGAGCTAGAGGAACTTCTTACAAGGAGCTCACTCACGTGGCTGGTAAATTAGCGTTGGCTCCTGACTTGGAGCTCAGATGTGGATATTGGCCAGAGAACTAGGGGTCTCAGTTCCTTACCATGAAGGTCTTCCCAGGGATTCTTGGCTTTTCTCACACCATGGTGACTGGGTCTAAGAGCAAGTATTTTAAGAGACAGGAAATGGAAGCTGGCAATCATATAAAGGCCTGGTACTGGAAAATGGCACAGTATAGCTTCCACTGTGTTCTATTGATCAAGCAGACACAGAGACACTCAGATAGGGAGAGGGGACATAACCTCGTTTCTTTCTTTTTTTTTTTTTTCTTTTGAGACAGAGTCTCAAGCTGTCACCCTAGCTAGAGTGCTGTGGTGTCACAGCTCACAGCAACCTCAAACTCTTGGGCTTAAGTGATTCTCTTGCCTCAGCCTCCCAAATAGCTGGGACTACAGGCACCTGCCACAATGCCAGGCTATTTTTTTTGTTGCAGTTGTCATTGTTGTTTTAGCTGGCCTGGGCTGGGTTTGAACCTGCCAGCCTTGGTGTATGTGGCCAGCGGCCTACTGAGCTACAAGTACCACGTAAACCTCACTTCCTGATGGGAGAAATGTCAAAGAATTTGTATCACAGTCCCTGGCTCTAGTAACAAATTGGGATAAAGATAATAGGTACCCACTTAGTCAGGCATCTACTAGATACTGTGCTAAACATTCACAAATACATTGTCTCCTTTGAAATATTTGAGAAAAAACAAAACCCCTATAATAATAATAAATAAATACTCCTGAAGTGGGTATTATCTCCATTTTATAGACAGGAAAACCAAGGCTCAGTGGAACCTGGTTCTAGTCCCATTTCAAGGGGCCTGTTTTAACCATCATGCTATGGAATCTCTTACTCCTGGAAATTATGTTTTCTGTTAAAATAGAAAGATGGTCTTTTCCCCATGTGTAGAAAACATAAAAAATTGACTTGAGTCAGGAGCAGTGGCTCACACCTGTAATCTTAGCACTCTGGGAGGCCGAGGCAGGTGGATTGCCTGAGCTCACAGGTTCGAGACCAGCCTGAGCTAGTGTGAGACTCGTCAATAAAAATAGCCAGGAGTTGTGGTGGGCACCTAAAGTCCCAGCTACTTGGGAGGCTGAAGCAAGGGGTTGCTTGAGCCCAAGAGTTTGAGGTTGCTGTGAGTTATGATGCTACAGCACTCTACTGAGCGCAACAAAATGAGACTCTCTCTCAAAAAAAAAAAAAAAATTGATTTGCGTTGTGGCAGGCACCTGTAGTCCCAGCTACTTGGGAGGCTGAGGCTAGAGAATTGCCTAAGCTCAAGAACTGGAGGTTGCTGTGAGCTGTGACTTCACAGCACTCTACCAAGGGTAATAGAGTGAGACTCTGTCTCTGCACACATACACACACACACAAAAAAAAATTGACTTGAATATATTAAATGTTTTCCCATTAATAATTTTTAAAATCCTTTGTGCATTAGCATTAAGAATTTTTTTTTTTTTTTGAGACAGAGCCTCAAGCTGTCACCCTGGATAGAGTGCTGTGGCATCACAGCTCACAGCAACCTCCAATTCCTGGGCTCAAGAGAGTCTCTTGCGCCTGCCTCCCAAGTAGCTGGGACTGCAGGCACCCACCACAACGCCCGGCCATTTTTTGGTTGCAGCCATCATTGTTGTTTGGTGAGCCCGGGCTGGATTCGAACCTGCCAGCTCAGGTGTACGTGGCTGGGGCCTTAGCCTGCTGAGCCACAGGCACCAAGCCAGCATTAAGAATTTTTCAAAGGCTGGGCACCTTGGCTCACGCCTGTAATACTGACATTCTGGGAGGCCCAGGCTGGTGGATTGCTTAAGCTCAGGAGTTCATGACCAGTCTGAGCAAGAACAAAACTCCATTTCTAAAAATACCCTGGGCATTGTAGCAGGTGCCTATAGTCCTAGCTACTTGGAGGGTGAGGCAAGAGGATCGCTTGAGCCCGAGTTTGAGGTTGCTTTGAGCTATGAAGCCACAGCACTCTACAGAGGGCAACATACTGAGACTCTGTCTCCAAAAAAAAGAATTATTCTGACTCAGTCCAGCACGGTGGCTCACGCCTATAATCCTAGAACTTTTGGAAGCTGAAGTGTAAAGACTGCTTGAGTTTGAGATGAGCCCAAGCAATATAGTGAGATTCCATCTCCAAAAATAATAATAATAATAATAATTTTTCAGAGTGACTAGATAGTAAAAAATGAATGATGGTCAATCTGGGAAAAAGCTGATCTCAGGTGGAAGTTGTTTTCATGGCTATAATGTGAAGATGGTTGAAATTCATGCAAACGTAATTTTCTGCTGGCGAATTTATTTCCATTTCTATGACTGAATTGTTTCCTGGCACTCTGCAAATGGCACTGTGACTTTCTCCTGCTCTAAGTCATTCAAAAAGGTGGCAATTCATTAAAAAAAGTTTTTCAAAAAAAAAATTTCTTAGGTGGCGCCTGTGCCTCAGTGAGTAGGGCGCTGGCCCCATATACTGAGGCTGGCAGGTTCAAACTCAGCCCTGGCCAAACTGCAACAAAAAGTAGCCAGGCATTGTGGCTGGTGTCTGTAATCCCAGCTACTCAGGAGGCTGAGGCAAGAGAATCACCTACGCCCAAGAGCTGTAAGTTGCTGTGAGCTGTGACGCCACAGGACTCTAATAAGGGCAATTAAGTGAGACTCAAAGCTCTAAAAAAAAAAACAAAATGGTAGCCAAAAAAAATTTCTTTTCCCAATGAATCACTGGGAAAATGCAATAGATATATGCTTTCCCCCAGTAAATATATCAGCAATATTGTCTGATGTCCTCTATTAGTTTAAGAAATGTCACTTCTATGCCTATTTTCTTTTTTGGGGGGGCGGGGCTGGGTTTGAATCCGCCACCTCTGGCATATGGGCCCAGCGCCCTACTCCTTTGAGCCACAGGCGTAGCCCTATGCCTATTTTCTTAAGTGTTATGATCATGAAAGGACGCTGGATATTATCAAAGGCTTTTTCTGTGTCAATTGAGAGAATCATATGGTCTTTGTTTTTTATTTTATTGATGTGATGTATTTATGTTTATAGATTTGCGTATATCAAACCAACCCTATAACCTTGGAATAAAACTGACTTGATCATGGTGTATAATTTTTTTGATGTGTTGCTGAATTCTGTTTGCTAAGATCTTATTGAATATTTTTGCATCGACATTCATTAATGATATTGTTTTATAATTTTCTTTGTTGAATCCTTTCCTGGTTTGGGTTATCAGGGTGATATTTGCTTCATTGAATGTGTTGGGACATATTCCTTCTTTTTCTATGCTTTGGAAAATATTGTATAATATAGGAACTAATATAACTAGTTCCCCTTGAAAGGTTTGATAGAATTCGGATGTGAAACCATCTGGTCCCAGACCTTTCTTTTTTGGGAGATTTAGTATTGTTGATGCTATTTCAGTGATTGATATAGATCTATTCAAGATTTCTAATTCTTTCTGGTTGAGTCTAGGAAGATGGCATGCTTCCAGGTATTGGTCCTTTTCCTTCAGATTTTCATATTTCTGGGAAGAGATTTTCATAGCAATCATTGAGAATTTTTTTTTTTTTTTTTTTTGCAGTTTTGGCCGGGGCTGGGTTTGAACCCACCACCTATGGGCATATGGGGCCAACAACCTACTCCTTTGAGCCACAGGCGCCACCCATCATTGAGGATTTTTTAAATTTCTGAAGTGTCTGTTGTTATTTCTACTTTATTGTTTCTGATAGATGATATTAGAGATTTTACTGTCCTATTTCTGGTAGGTTGAACAAAGGTTTATCATTTTGTTAATCTCAAAAAAACAACTTTTTGTTTCGTTGATCTTCTGAATCTTTTGTTTTCAATTTCATTTAATTTGGGTTATTATTATTATTTTTTTTTTTTGTAGAGACAAGAGTCTCTCTTTATCATCCTTGGTAGAGTGCTGTGGCGTCTCACAGCTCACAGCAACCTCCAACTCCTAGGCTTAGGCGATTCTCTTGCCTCAGCCTCCCGAGTAGCTGGGACTAAGGCGCCCGCCACAAAGCCCGGCTTTGGTCATTTTTTGGTTGCAGACGTCATTGGTGTTTGACCAATCTGGGCTGGATTTGAACCTGCCAGCTCAGATGTACGTAGCTGGCACCTTAGCTGCTTGAGCCACAGGCACTGAGCCGGTTTTGATAATTTGTATCTTCATTATTATTTTGTTCCAAAAATTTGATTTCCTTCTTAACCTCTTCTTTGACCCAGCTATCATTCAGCCTAAGATTATTTAGTTTCCATGACTTTGTTTGAGTATGATGATTCCTCTTGCTGTTGAGTTCAACTTTTATTCCATGGTGGTCCAAGAAGATACAAGGAATAATTTCTACACTTTTAAATTTGCTGAGGTTAGACTTGTGTCCTAGGATATGATTTATTTTGGAGGATGACCTGTGGGCTGATGAGAAGAAAGTATTTTCAGTTTTGGGAGGGTTTTTTTGCTTTTTTTTTTTTTTGTAGAGACAGAGTCTCCCTTTATCACCCTCGGTAGAGTGCTGTGGCATCACCCATTACACAGCTCACAGCAACCTCCAACTCCTGGGCTTAGGCAATTCTCTTACCTCAGCCTCCCGAGTAGCTGGTACTACAGGCACCCGCCACAATGCCGAGTTATTTTTCTTTTTTTTTGCAATGCAGCTGAGGCCGGGTTTGAACCACCACTTTCAGTATATGGGGCTGGCGCCCTACTCGATGAGTGACAGGCTCTGACTTTTTTTTTTTTTTTTGCGGGAGCTGGATTTGAATCCACCACCTTTGGCATATGGGGCCTGCACCCTACTCCTTTGAGCCACAGGCACCGCCCTGTATATTCAGTTTTATTAGGGTGAAATGTTCTGTAGAGGTCTGTAAAGTCTATTTGTTCTAGGGTCAGGTTTAAATCTAATATTTCTTTTAGTTTCTTCTTGGAGGATCTATCCAAAACTGTCAAAGGGGTGTTAAAATCTCCAACTATTATAGTGCAGGAAGATATCAAGTTGTTCATATCCATTAGGGTTCTACTTTATAAATTAAGGAGCATGCTGGTAGGGTGAATAAATGTTAATTATCGAAATCTCTTCATGTTGGGTGTTTCCCTTGACAAATATGTAGTGACCTCCCTTATCTTTATCTTTGTTGGTTTAAAGCCAATTGTATCTGCTAATGAAATTGCAACCCTTGCTTTCTTCTGGTTTCCATTTGCCTGTATTATACAAGTCCATCCCTTCACCCTGAGTCTAGTTTTATCCTTTAAGGTAAGGTGAGATTCTTGTATACAGCAGATATCTGGTCTGAGTTTATGGATCCAGTCAGCTAGCCTGTGCCTCTTTAAAGGACAATTTAAACCATTCACATTAATTGATAGAATTGATAAGCCTGCTTGTGTTTTGGCTGTCATGATTTTCAGATGTCCACATTTTTAATTCTTTCACCACTGTGGAAATTGGTTTTTGTTCAAAAATTTCTGGGTCAGGGCGGCGCCTGTGGCTCATAGAGTAGGGCGCTGGCACCCTACACTGAAGGTGGCGGGTTCAAACCTGGCCTCGGCTGAACTGCAAAATAGAAAAATAGCTGGGTGTTGTGGCAGGCACCTGTAGTCCCAGATACTCAGGAGGCTGAGGCAAGAGAATCACCTAAGTCCAGGAGTTGGAGGTTGCTGTGAGCTGTGTGATGCCACAGCACTCTACCGAGGGTAAACTCTGTCTCTACAAAAATAAATAAATAAATAAATCTGGGTGAGTTTGCTTTGGAGGTAGAGCTTTGTGCTGGTCATTGTGGAGGATGGGTCTGAGAATATCCTAGAGAGCTGGTTTAGTTATGGCAAATTTCTTCAACATGTCTATGTCACTAAAGTATTTCATTTCTCCATCACAAATGAAACTCAGTTTAGCTGGATACAGGATCCTGGGCTGGGAAGTTGGACTAGAAGTTGTTTTGTTTTAGGGGACTGAAAGTCAATCACCATCTTCTTCTGGCTTGAAATGTTTTGGCTGAGAGATCTGAAGTCATTCTGATATTTCTCTTTGCAGGTGGTGATACTTTTCTTATGTCTGGCTGCTTGCAGAATTTTCTCCTTCATCTTAACTTTGGCAAAGTTAATCACCATGTGTCTAGGAGATGCTTTATTTGGATTGAATTTTGCTGGAGTTCTGAAACTATCTGCTATCTGAAGTTCTGTATCTCTTGCAATTCTTGGGAAATTCTCCTCCAAAATTTCTTGGAGTAGAGCATCTGTACCTTTAGGACCATCTTCTCCTCCTTTGGGAATTTCTTTAAGACAAATGTTTGATCTTTTGGAGTGATCCCACAACTCTCTCAGAGAATGATCAGTTTTTACTCTCCATTTGTCTGCCTCTCTGAGTGTTTGGGAATATTCAAAAGCTTTGTCTTCAATTTCAGAGATCCTTTCTTCTGCCTGCTCCACTCTATTACTGAGGAATTCTACTATATTTTTGAACTCCTCAACTAACTTTTTAATTTCCTTGAGCTCTGCTATCTCTTTTTTCATTATGCCCATATCTTTGGTGACTTGGGCTTTGAATTCATTAATTTCTTTTTTTTCTTTTTTTTTTTTTTGAGACAGAGCCTGAAGCTATTGCCCTGGATAGAGTGCTGTGACATCACAGCTTACAGCAACCTCCAACTCCTAGGCTCAAGCGATTCTCCTGCCTCTGCTTCCCAAGTAGCTGGGACTATAGGCGCCTGCCACAACTCCTGACTTTTTTGGTTGCAGCCATCGTCATTTGGCAGGTCTGGGCTGGATTCGAACCCGCCAGCTCAGGTGTATGTGGCTGAGTGCCTTAGCTGCTTGAGCCACAGGCGCCAAAGCTCATTAATTTCTTGATACAACTTTAGAACTGCTCTTTGAAATTCAATTTTTATCTTTTCTTCCATTCTATTTATCTTATTTGCAATCCATATTCTGAATTAGGTTTCTGACAGTGCTGCCATTTGTCTATGCATGGCATCTTCAGTTGTACCTCCTTTGTCATTTCTGGGGTGGGGGGAGTTGATCTATTCTGGTTATTCATGTTGCCAGAGTTCTTCTGTTGAGTTCGCACCTTGTTTATTTTCCACTGTTTGGTTATTAGAACTGGTAAGGTGAGATTGGAGTTCCCAGGTAGTAGAAATACCTTACCAAAGCGCTAGGCTTTGTAATTGTGGCTTATCTCCTACAACCTTACAAAGGCCCCTTTCAAAAGAGTTTTGACCAGAGACTCTGAGGACCTACTTGGTGAGATAGCACAAGATAGCTCTGTTTTGAGACAACCTCTACCCTATCCTAAGAAACAGCTTTGGTGCCCAGGCCCCACCCCTTCAGTTCTTTTCTGCTATAGAGCTTTGAAGGTCAACCTCAGAATGTCCCTGAGTGGACAGCCCCAGACACGGGTTCCAATTAAATTGTCTCTGGCTATGCAAACCCTGCTCAACAGAGAGGGATTCAAGGGTCTCCAACAGCACAATTGGAGCCAGGATTTCACCCTCTTGCCTGCCAGACTCAGTCCACACTGTTGTCCACTTCTCTGCTCACAGGTCCAGTTGGAGCCAGCAGCCATGCTCCTGCCCACTGGTCTCAGGCCACACTCAGCTAGCCTATGCTTGCCAGACCAGTTGGAGTCTGGGGACCACGCCCCTGCCTGCCAGTCTCAGTCCACTGCCTGGCAAGCCTCTGTTAGTCAGGGCTCTGCACTCTTCCCACAGGTCTCAGTCCTCTCCTGGTAAGCCTCTGTTCACCAGCCCCGTTGGAGACAGGGGACCATGCCCTAGCCCTCAGGTCTTGGTTCACACCAGTAAGCCACTGCTTGAGGGTTCTGTTGGAATCAGGGGACCACGCCCTTGCTCTCAGTTCATACCTAGCAAGCCTCTGCTTGTAGGCCGAGCAGGGGCTGGGGACCAGCCCTGTCTGCCGATCTCAGTCCACATGTGGCAACCATTCTCCCGCTGTCATCAGAATCAGAGGGTCTGCATCCCGTTCTGCCAGACACAGCCCAAACCAAGGGTCAACACCACCACTGGCTAGGCACAGTCATAACCAGGGGACTGCTCCTCCCACTGAGTGTCCCTTTCTTCCCACACCCTCTTTCTTCCATTAGTCAGATTCCAACCTTATGGTTAAGGGTCCACACTGTGCCCAGATCTCTCAGGACAAGACCAAATATTCTGTGCTCTGCAGGGGGCAGAACTTCAGACCACCATGTGAGGCAGGAAGGGTGGACTGGGAGTTTGGACTTGTGGGAGAAAATATCTGTTCCATTTTATGCCTGGTGGGGTGATGTCAAGGTTTATAAGTGGGACCTCCCTGGAGAAAGAGACCTGGAGTTTTGCAGCTCTCTCCAGGGAGGTAAAGTGAGAGGTCTTTTGTCCCTTGCTCATTTGCAGATAGTCTGCAGCAGTCCTGCTGCTTGGGGAAGGGGTCTCCTGACCTCTTGTGGATGGGGTTTGTACCTGTAATTTGTTTTCTTGAATGCTCTTCCTTGGAGTTACAGCTTGCCGAACTTCTTTCCTGGCTTAGCTTCCCACCTTTGGCTTCAGAGTCCAATTCCAGTCAGTTTTTCTTCCTCTGCTCAGGGTTGCTACCAGTTGGCCATCTTCCCAGAATTCCCCCCAGCTATTTCTAGAGATGAGGTCTGCTCTGGCTCAGGCTGATCTTGACCCTGTGAGCTCAGGCAATCTACTTGCCATGGCCTCCTGGAGTGCTAGGATTGCAGATGTGAGCCACCCAGCCTGACCTCAGATTATCTATTTTTGTTTTCACTGCATTTATAGACTACCTTCACTTTTCAGCTGCACTACTTCAAAATTTCTTTACTGGTCTTACTATTTCCACTTTTTGCTTATCCTCTGTCCCCACTCACACCCCTCTATTCCATTCTCCAAATAGAAGTGAGAGCCATTGTTCAGAATTACAGTAGTACCTGAATAAATTGCCCCCCCCCCCCAAGGGACTGTAACAAACTGGTCGATTTAGGGAACTTGCATCGAGTACACATCCAGTCTATGAAAATTCGGTCATACTTAACGAGGTGGTCAATGTAGCTGCCAACTACAGTCAACTATGGTGGGTCTACTGTATTTTATCTTTTCCCCTCTACCACATATAACCTCGACAAACACATGTTTTGTGCACCCACACAGGTACAGTGCCCTGCACAAATAAAAGTTTGCTGGCTGAGTGATTAACCTTATTCTTAATTCTAATTTTGGTTCTCTCCTACTTTGAAAAGCAATTTTTAAAATTTGAGAATATAATGTCTTAGAACCTTAAGAGTAGGCATTAATGAAAATTGTGAAATCTTAAGTCAAAAAAGGCAACAGATGTTTTATTATTCAATGCAAATTACTGTATTCATCACAAGCTAAAGAAGGGAACATCTATCTATCTATCTATCTATATATATATATTTTTTTGATTTATGGAAGACTTAAAGACATGGAAAAAAATCCAGCACCCAACATGTACAGCCATGAAGGAAATCAGCTCTGTAACAGAATGGGTTTAAGAAACTACAAACAAGAAAGGGTGGGAAAGGAAGAAAAAAAATGTGCATTGAGTTAAGACATTGTAAAACTCAGAAGACATATTTACTATTCAAGTATAAACTCTGTAAGGACTTGGCATAAATTGAAAGGCAGCTGCTGAGGTACACCATTATAAAATAAGTTCTATGAATTTACAATTCTACCTTCCAATTTTCTGGGAGAAAAAACCAAACTCTTGAAGGTCTTCACCAGAGACCCTGAGAGGGATTAACACTTTTGATGAAGACGTAGTCAACAATTCATGATAGAATTTACTATTGAAAAACATATTTATTTTAAACAATAGATTGAATATGTGTTCTCAGACTGTCCTCTAGAGTTTTAGAGACTATTAATTCAAGAGTTTCAAAGTGTATTACTTCCCAAAACAATACTGATTAAAAAAAATTTTTAAACAAAACCCAAAAAACCTGATTTGACGGTACTTTAAAAATACCCTAAATACCAAATTTTCTTCAGTGTAACATTGCAATTAATTTATGAATTCCTCCTGTGTTGGTAAAACCATTTTTTTCTCACAAAACGTGGGTACTGAAATTGGATAAAAACACCATGAATGTGAAAATACTACCAATTTTCTGCAGTTAAAAAAACAAAACAAAACTAGAATGTTCTTTGGAATCACAGTAATATCAAAAAATTTGGGTTTTTTCTACAGTCTGTGCACCTTCTTTTAGTTTCTCCATGTTGCTTGTAGTACTGACCTGTGTGATTTTAATTTTATAGATTCAAGTCTTGCAGTGCAACATCCATGCTTAATACACTGGTGTCTCTCTGACCACTGGGGAGTTATGCTTAACCCAGATACACTGTCATTTACTTCTCTGTAAAGACTTCTGCCTCAAATAAAAACTCTGCAATATGACACAAAATATTCTGTGTTAAACGATCAAATGAACCCAACATGGAGTCCAGCGTGGTTTCAGCATTCATGAGGGCACCGTCTCTTATTGTTTTTCATGGAAGTACCACAGGCCTGGTTGCTAGCATTCAGCTTTCCTTGGCCTTAAAAGGAATTTCTCAGGGCTGGCAAGTTGGATTAGATTCTAAAAGAATTTTGTCTTTGACAAACTATCATTTTTAGCATAAAATCTGGCCATGGCTATAAGTTTCAATGTGCATACAACTGAATAGAGATGGTTTCTTTCTTTTTCTTTTCAACATTGGCTGGAATTGAGTAGAAATAAGTCCATGATGTCTCTTCACATGTGTCATGAAATATGAGAAATCTGTCTGACTCTAGACACTATTTCTTTACGACACAATGGACAGGTCTCCAGTTGCAAGGCACAATCCATGCACAGGTCACTGAGGAGAAACACATAAAAGCCAGTCAAGTTAATGCTTCAACTCTGGTCAAACTCTGCCTGCCAACTAAATCTAAAATATTAACATGTTAATTGAAAGGGTAACAATTATATGTGGTCAAAAAATGAAGTAAATGTATAAAGAAAAAATAAATGTTCCTCCTATTTCTGATCTTCAATCTTCTTCCTCTGAGGAACAAGTAAAAAGTTCATTTTCATTCCTTCAAATAGTCTATGTACACACAGGATATACGTACAGATGTGTGTATACAGGTAGGGATACGATGCTATTTTTCCCAGACAGCTAACCATTATCCAAACAGTATCATTTACCAAACAGTCTATCTTTTAGCACAGATCTGACTAAATTCCTTTATCATATGTTAAATTTTCATTTTTAGTTAAACTTTATTTTTGGGCTCCTAGTCTGTCCCATTGTCATTCCTGTTTCTTTGTTTTTTTTTGTTTTTTTTTTTTAGACAGTCTCATTTTTTCACCCTTGGAAGAGTGCTGCGGCGTCACAGCTCACAGTAATCTCAAACTCTTGGGCTCAAGGGCTCTTCCTGCCTCAGCTTCCCGAGTAGCCGGGAATTAGGTGCTTGCCACAATGCCTGGGGCTAGTTTTAGAGATGAAGTCTCACTCTTGTTCAGGCTGGTCTCCAACTCCTGAGCTCAAGCAATCCACCTGCCTCAGCCTCCCATCATTCTTGTTATATAGTAATGGGACCAAACAATAGTAGAACCTCTGTAAGTTGATCCAACAAACTGGTCAACATACAGAGGTGTCAACATAAGAAAACTAGGCCTACAGTACTGATACGTACATGTGGTACACATCTGGTCAATGAAAATTAGGTCAACTAAGGATATGGTCAATGTAGGGAGGTGGTCAACAATGGAGGTTCTATTGTATTAGTATTTACTTATATATATATATGTATATTTTTTTTTTTTTTGAGACAGACCCTCAAGCTGTCACCCTGGATAGAGTGCTGTGGCATCACAGCTCACAGCAACCTCCAGTTCCTGGGCTTAGGCGATTCTCTTGCCTCAGTAGCTGGGACTCCCAGCTCCCAAGTAGCTGGGACTACAGGCACCCGCCACAACGCTCGGCCATTTTTTTTTTTGGTTGCAAACGTCATTGTTGTTTGGTGGGCCCCTGGGCTGGATTCGAACCTGCCAGCTCAGGTGTATGTGGCTGGTGCCTTAGTCCGCTGAGCCACAGGCGCTGAGCCTATATATATATTTTTTGAGACAGAGCCTTAAGGTATCACCCTGGATAGAGTGCCATGGCATCACAGCTCACAGCAACCTCCAATTCCTGGGCTCAAGTGAGTCTCTTGCCTCCGCCTCCCAAGTAGCTGGGACTACAGGCGCCCGCCACAACGTCCAGCCATTTTTTGGTTGCAGCTGTTGTTGTTTGGCAGGCCTGGGCTGGATTCGAACCCACAGTTCAGGTGTATGTGGCTGGCACCTTAGCCCGTTGAGCCACAGGCACCGAGCCTACTTTAATATATTTTAAGATACGGTAAGATAGTCCTCTCTATAACCATTCTTTTTCAGAATTTTCTTGCCATAAACTTTTAAATTAGCATGTCTACTTCAAGGGTAGTGGGAAATCACATTTCCCCTTTTATGTGGACCAAACAGAGTATAAGGAAAACTGTTACCTTACAACACGGAAAGTCTTTCTATCCAATAATAGTTCACTTATTCAAGTCTTCTATTAAAGTCCATGGTTGTTTAAAAATTTTCTTCATATAGGCTACACATATTTCCTGGGATATATTCTTAGAAAGCTGGTTTTGTTTTTACCATTGTAAAAGAGATCTTCAATTATATGTTCTAATTGGCTGCTATTTACACATATAGCTAGAAGAGCTACTGATTTTTGTATATTTTGTAATTTGTGGTGATTTTACCCCAACATCTCTTGGTATGCTTCCTGTGCATCACTATTAAAAAAATGCTAGTATTTGGCTTGGTGCCTATAGCTCAACAGGCTAAGGGGCTAGCCACATATACCTGAGCTGGCAGGTTCGTATCCAGCCTGGGCCTGCCAAACAATGATGGCTGCAACCAAAAAATGGCCGGGCGTTGTAGTCCCAGCTACTTGGGAGGCAGAGGCAGAAATCGCTTGAGCTCAGGAATTGGAGGTTGCTGTGAGCTGTGATGCCATAGCACTCTATCCAGGGTGACAGCTTGAGGCTCTGTCTCAAAAAAAAAAAAAGCTAGCATTTGGCTGAAATATATATATTTTTATATTGCTAAGGAAGTATCCATCCATTTCTATTTAATACTATTTTCTTTCCTCCATCCATTTCTTTTCTTTTTTTTTTTTTTTTGAGACAGAGCCTCAAGCTGTCACCTTGGATAGAGTGCTACGGCATCATAGCTCACAGCAACCTCCAATTCCTGGGCTCAAGCGAGTCTCCTGCCTCTGCCTCCCAAGTAGCTGGGACTATAGGTGCCTGCCATAACGCCCGGCCATTTTTCTTTTTGGTTGCAGACACCTTTTTTTTTTTTTGACACAGAGCCTCAAGCTGTGTCACCCTGGATAGAGTGCCATGGAATCACTGCTCACAGCAACCTCCAATTCCTGGGCTTAAGTGAGTCTCTTGCCTCCGCCTCCCAAGTAGCTAGGACTACAGGCACCCGCCACAATGCCCGGCCATTTTTTGGTTGCAGCTGTCATTGTTGTTTGGCGGGCCCAGGCTGGATTCGAATCCGCCAGCTCAGTTGTACGTGGCTGGTGCCTTAGCCCTTGAGCCACAGGCGCTGAGCCAGTTGCAGCCACCTTTGTTTTTGGTAGGCGCAGGCTGGATTCGAACCCACCAGCTCAGGTGTACGTGGCTGGCACCTTAGCCCATTGAGCCACAGGCGCCGAGCCTCCTCTATCCATTTCTGTTTTCTAGTATCTCACTCATTATGAATAGATATTAAATTTTAGTAAGTGCCTTTTCAGCATTCCTGGAGATAATTACCCTTTTCTCAACCCCAGCCTATTTTGAGTAAATTACATATTAATAGATTTCCTACATTGTACCATCCTTGCCTTCCTGAGATAAACCCTCTGTTGTTGGGTTTTGTTCGCTAATATTTACTTTGGGATTTTTAGATTTATAATCATAAGTAAAAAATAGGGCTTTTTTTTTTTTTTTTGACGCAGAGTCTCAAGCTGTTGCCCTGGGTAGAGTGCCGTGGTGTTACAGCTCATGGCAACCTGAAACTCTTGGGCTTAAGTGCTTATCTTGCCTTAGCCTCCTGAGTAGCTGGGACTATAGGCACCACAATGCCCAGCTATTTTTTGTTGCAGTTTGGCTGGGGCCGGGTTTGAACCCACCACCCTCGGTATATGGGGCCGGTGCCCCATCCATTGAGTCACAGGTGCCGCCCTTAATAGCCAATTAGATAACAACCCATTTCAAAAGACAAACAAATGCACAGAGACAGAAGCAGGGGCCCAAACTGAGTCACTCTTGGGAAGACAAACTGGGCCCATCACTCGAGGCTCTAAACCCCATGCAGAACCAGGTGGCTAAAACTGTGCCAAAAAATAAAAGCAAGGCAAGTTATGGAATGTGAATTACAGGAAGCTAGCTCATAATATCAGCATAGCCTGCACACATACAATCAGCATACATGGACTGGGCAGGACTGCCACATTGCCTCGCTCCTCTCCCTGTCTATGCTTAGTTGGGTTAGCCTTCTTGGAGACCATCGTAGCCTGTGGATCTTGCTGATGCTTAGAGACTCTGTTCTGTAGCATCCAGGCTACAATTTAGTTAGATGGCAATGGAGGCTGCTGCTTTCTCAATGGTTGATTAAAAATAAGAAGTAAATGAGGAAGCTCTAAAACTAAAGGAGATTGCCCAAAACATTCATACATGGCATAAACCTGTTACTTTTTTTTTTTTTTTGAGACAGAGGCTCACTATGTTGCCCTGGGTATAGTGCCGTGGCGTCACAGCTCACAGCAACCTCCAACTCTTGGGCTTAGGCGATTCTTTTGCCTCAGCCTCTCAAGTAGCTGGGACTGGTGCCCACCACAATACCCAGTTATTTTTTTTTTTTTGTTGTTGTTGTTCTTATAGTTGTCTCTGTTGTTTAGCACACTTGGGCTGGGTTCGAACCCGCCATCCCCGGTGTATGTGGCCGGTGCTGTAACCACTGAGGAACGGGCGCTGAGCCAAACTCGTTACATTTTGAGAAGCCAGAATTGTATCAAAAATGTCATGCTGAATAAACAAAATGAAACCAAAACATTGGCCTTCCAAATTAAGTAGCTTCTTCTATTTCAAGCACTTTCTGGAAGACAGCCAGGTACTGCTTGGCAAACTCTAACTCAATGGTTCTAAACCTTCCTAATGCCACCATCCTTTAATATAGTTCCTCATGTTGTGGTGACCTCCAACCATAAAATTATTTTGGGTGGTGGCATTAGGAAGGTTGAGAACCACTGCTCTAATCCTTTATTCAGTTCACTTTATATAAAATAAACCCTGATGAACAGCTATGGGACTAGAAATACTCCAAAAGCAACTCAAGAATAGGTGAAATTTAGCCTAATAAGATGTTCAAAAGAGAAAAATAACCAAATACTCTTACCTGTGTCCACATGGCTTCAGTTGTGTGTCTGCCACCTCATCGCAACAAAGGGAGCAGCAGTTTTCTCGGATACTCACTTGCTTCAACAGAGCAAGACGCCTGTGCCTGAGTAGAAAAAGCAGTTTGCAATTCATTTTGTCAGTTAAGCAAGTGGGGCCCATTAGCATCAATGCATATGAAATATTTTGAAAATACTTTGAAAATGTGAGCTGTATTCCTTCAGCTTTGTCAGTAAAGTTTCCATATATAACTCATTTCAATCGTACAATGATTTTCTGAAGTAGGGAAAGAAGGAAGCATGGCTACTCCTGTTTTACAAATAAATTAAAGTTTGAGGAAATGATTTGCATAAGATAAATGGAGTAAAAAATCAAATCCAAATCATTTGGGTCTAAGTTCAGTGCTTTAAAAATTTTTAACAGGGCCAGGCAAGGTGGCTCACACCTGTAATCTTAGCATTCTAGGAGGCTGAGGGGGGTGGACTGCTTGAGCTCAGGAGTTCAAGATCAGCCTGAGCAAGAGCAAGACCCCGTCTCTACTAAAAATAGAAAAAATAGTTAGGTGTTGTGGCATATGCCTGTAGTCTTGTATTTGGGAGGCTGACGCAAGAGGATTCTTTGAACCTAGGAGTTTGAGGTTGCTGTGAACTATGACATCAAGGCATTCTACCCAGGGTGGCAAAGTGAAACTCTTGTCTCAAAAAAAAAAAAAACCCAGGCTTGGCGCCTGTGGCTCAAGCAATTAAGGTGCCAGCCACATATGCCTGAGCTGGTCGGTTCGAATCCAGCCAGGCCCACCAAATAACAATGACAGCTGCAATCAAAAAATAGCCGGCAAACAACAATGATGGCTGCAACCAAATAATGGCTAGGCGTTGTGGTGGGTGCCTGTAGTCCTAGCTACTTGGGAGGTGGAGGCAGGAGACTCATTTGAGCACAGGAGTTGGAGGTTGCTATGAGCTGTGATGCCATGGCATGCTACCCAGGGCAACAGCTTGAGGCTTTGTCTCAAAAAAAAAAAAAAAACCCAAACAAACAAACAAAAAAAACAATTTGCCAGCTAATTTCAACTTTTTAAGTTATATATCTCTGTATGAAAAGCAGAAAGGTTTTTCTCAAGAAAAACTACCCAGAAGTTTTTATACAATTTCAAGGGGTTTATGGCAGTCTATTGTAGACTCCCTGCAAATCCAGGCACCTCAGGTTACAACCCTTGCATTATACTTTGAATCAGCACGGAATGGAAAAGCAGATAGGCAGAGCAGTCTGCTGAAGGTACAGACCTGATGGATGTGCAAAAGGAACATAAAACATTCATTCCCTTCACCTATGGGCTCACTGTGTGCCAGGCACTGCTCTAAGCCCTGGGGATTCAGCAGTGACTAGAGGACTAAAACGTATCCCTGTGTTCAAAGGGCTTATACCCCAGTGGGGGAAAACAGAAACAAGATAAGATACTATATATAGAACAATTAAATGATGATGAATAATATGAAGAAAAAATAAAACAGAAAGAAGGATGAAGAGTATGTGCATGAGACGTATGGGGCTATAATTTTATTTCATTTCATTTTATTTTTTTTGAGACAGAGCCTCAAGCTCTGGTCACCCTGGATAGAGTGCTGTGGCATCACAGTTCACAGCAACCTCCAATTCCTGGGCTTAGGCGATTCTCTTGCCTCAGCCTCCCAAGTAGCTGGGACTACAGGCACCCGCCACAATGCCCAGCTATTTTTTGGTTGTAGTCGTTGTTTGGCAGGCCCAGGCTGGATTCGAACCTGCCAGCTCAGGTGTATGTGGCTGGTGCCTTAGCTGCTTGAGTTGCAGGGGCCAAGCCAGCGGGTTATAATTTTAAATATGGTGGCCAGGGAAGTTATCACTAGGGTGATGTTTAAGTAAAGACATGAAGGGAGCGAGGGAATGAACCTTGTGGATCTCTGGAGAGATCTTTCTAGGTAGCAGGAACAGCATGTGCAAAGGCTAGAGTAGGCCCAGTATGTTTTAGGAGCAGCAAGGAAGCCAGGGTGGTTGAAGAAGGATGAGCAAATGGGAGAGGACAGGAGATAAGGTCAGAAAAGTAATGTGGGCAAAGGACAGGACAAACTGTGTAGGGCCTGGTAGGTCACTGTAAGGATTGGAAGGCTGTGTTCAATAGACTAAAGCAGGTCAAGATAGGAATAAGGAGACCAGTCAGAGAGCAGGACAAAAGATAATCTATGTGGGAAATGGTGGAGGCTTGGACCATGGTGGCCACAATGAGCGTAAAAAGAAATAGCTAGATTTGGGATATATTCTGAAGGTGCAGCTAATGGGACTTGCTGAGGGATCAGATTTGGGAATGGCAGAAAATAAGGTGTCAAGGATACTCTAGGATTAACAGGAAAACTGTAAGGATAAAAGGGGCTTTTTTTTTTTTTTGCAGTTTCTGACCGGGGCGGGTTTGAACCCACCACTTCCAGTATATGGGGTCGGTGCCCTACTCCTTTGAGCCACAGGTGCGGCCCTGATAAAAGGGGCTATTAACAGAGATGAGGGAAGACGGTAGAAGCAGTGGCTATGAGTGGATGACTGCTGTACCTGAAGTGGGTATATTGTGTTTCACTGTACTATTCTTTTTTTCTTTTGTATGTATTTGAAATTTTTCATGATAAAAAGGAAAAAAAAAGAGTGAATGGAACAAGTAGAGCTAGAAAATACATATAATACAGAACAATTTATAAAATTCCAGGTAACAGTAATCGGGCTATGATCTTCTATTCTGAGGCCAGAAAGGAATACTATTCCAACAAGTTTTTGAAACACAGGTTGAAAATATTAATGGCACAGAAAATGGCCTTAGGGGGTCAGGCACTGTGGCTCATGCCTTTAATCCCAGTGCTATGGGAGGTTGAGGTGGATTTGAGACCAGCCTGGGCAACTAGGTGGGACTCTGTCTTTATAAAAACCAAAAATATTAGCTGGGCATGGTCATGCATACTTGTACTTGTAGTTCTACCTAATGGGGAGGCTAAAGTGGGAGGATCACTTCAGCCCAGGAGTTGGAGGTTCTGTGAGCTAGGATCATATCACTGCACTCTGACTTGGGTAACAGAAGACCTCGTCTTTCAAAAATAAAAATTAAGGCCAGGTGCAGTGGCTCACGCCTATAATCCTAGCTGGGAGGCCAACATGGGTGGACCTCGTGAGCTCAGGAGTTCCAGACCAGCCTAAGCAATAGCGAGATACTGTCTCTAAAAATAGCCAGGCAGTATAGTGGGCTCCTGTAGTTCCAGGTACTTGGGAGGCTGAGGCAAGAGAATCACTTGAGCTCAAGAGTTTGAGGTTGCTGTGAGCTATGATGCCAAGGCACTCTATCAAGGGCAACAAAGTGAGATTCTGTCTCCAAAAAAAATCAACCAACCAAACAAAAAACTAGCTGGGCGTTGTGGCAGGGGCCTGTAGTCCCAGCTGCTCAGGAGGTTGAGGCAAGAGGATCACTTAAACCTAGGAGTTTGAGGTTGCTGTGAGCTGTGATGCTAGGGCACTTTACCCAGGCTTACAGAGTGAGACTGACTCAAAATAAACAAATACAAAGATAATTTAAAAGAAGAAAAGAAAGTGGTCTCGGGCAAGTTCACACTGAATGCCACAATCTGTTATTAAGTGGAACTGGAATGTTAAGGAGAGCAAGGTGACAGCAGAAGGTTGACATTAAGGCTGACAACTCCTATTTTATTGTCACTTTCAACAAAAACAATGTCTAGAGAGTACAGGATCCACCTAGCTTGTAATTCTTCTGTTCTTAGTCAAGACAGGAAGAACTGTGGGTGCCAAATTTATATACGTGGTCACCAAGAGAGCAAGTAAGGTGCCATTAAAGGAGACTTTCCAGCAACTGATGCTGACTACTATCTAAGTTTTGGCAAATGTCCCAAGGCATTTAGCTAATTGCTAAGGCAGTTTTAACTAAGGCCAGTTTCCAGGGGAACTCTTAGATGGATCAATCATGCCTTTCATGTGAAAAGACAGACTATTTGTGGACCTTATCCAAGAAAAGGCAGGTTAGATAAAATGTAACAGAGTTTGACAGATAAGCAAGAGGAGTCACCTCAGACTGTCACCAAGAGGAGATTAAAGTTCAGAATCTCTGTCAAGCAGGAAGACAAACTGAATGGAAGTTCTGGGAACAAGTCTCAGATCCCTGAGCTAGGACATATGCGGCCCTTACATTCCTGAGCCTCACTGAGGCTTTGCTGTAGCAACAATAGTGCTATCCCTGTGACATTTTCTAGTTCATCTGTTGAAGCACAGTCCAAAGGATTGCTTGCAGACCTGCTTTTTGAGCCGAAACAGGATTCATTACTTCAGTAACCTCAAACTCTTGGGCTTCAGCGATTTTCTTGCCTCGGCCTCCCAAGTAGCTGGGACTACAGGGGCCCGCCACAAAGCCTGGCTATTTTTTTTGTTGCAGTTGTCATTGTTGTTTAGCTGGCCCGGGCCAGGCTCGAACCTGCCAGCCTCGGTGGATGTGGGTGGCGTGGTAACCACTGTGCTACAGCACCAAGACAACTTCTAGATATGTTCATGGGTATAAAGAACGGAAATGAGCTATGCAATAGTCATAATGGTTTCCTTGACTGAGAGAGACTCTATTACTGACAGACGATGCATGGATGGCATTAGTAACAGGAATAGCCTTCTTCATAGAGGCCCAGGCAGCTGCTCTGTTAAAAAAATGATAAACTTTGGGTTACATCATGAAACAAGCTTCAACTTCAAGTAATTACCAGGAAGCAGCTGGAGACTTTTCCCAGCTTAAGGAACAGACTAGATTCATCTAATAAGATAATTAATGCCAATTATAGTTTTTGTTCAATAAGGAGTGTGAAATTTTATCCAAGACGGCATTCACTGTCTTAATAGTTGTGGAACAGTGTTGGCATCATTGCTAAAACCCAATAAGAAGTCTGTTTTAATAAACCCATCTATGTTAAAAGATGTATTTGATTTCCCGATATTTAGAAATTTTACATTGACATTCAAGCAAGGTTAGTGTAATGTTTTCTTGGTTATGCATAGGTTATATTTTTCTGATTTTTATACCAATGTTATTTAGCTCATTGCTCATTAAAAGAATTTGGAAGCATTCCTCTTTTTTTCTGGGTTCTGTAACATTTTAAATAACAATAAGGTTATTATTTGATAGAGATTGCCGGTGAAACCACCCAAATCTGCTGCTTTTCAGGGACAATCTTAACATTATACCATTCTATCTTTTGGGATCTGCTTTAGTAATTTATATTTTTTAGAAAGTCATCCATTTTACTCTGGTTTTCAAAATTATTTGTTAAAAGTTGAAGGCTATTTTGTTTTAATTTCTCATGAGATGCATATGAAAGTCTGGAAATAGCCTGGGCAGATTCCTTACCTTGGTAAAATAATTTTTTCTTCAGCTGTTAGGAAGGCATAGTCATTAAAAGTGCTAAATTTCATAGATGGTGGGTATTTGAATGGTTTTGCTCCAAAATTGAATTCACATTGTTGATATGACATGAAACTAGCTGCAGCAAAAAATCCAGATCTACAAATAAAAGTGAATACAGAGGTCAATAGAATTGATAAAAAAACAAAGTTTACACACAGTGTTTTAAATGTAGAGTGAGTCAGTCAAACCCTAGCAGAAAGGAAGGGTGACAGATGCTGTCTGCTAACCTCAACAGATTTATGAACCAGAGAATAGCTTGTCCTTGTCTTCCTATATCAAACTTTAGGAAAGTTTTAGATCTGATCAAATGGGTCCCCCAATTACTTGAAATAAATCAGTGTCCCATCTTAATTGCCTACATAAAGGGACAAAGATTTTTATTCCCCTGGAGAAAAGTACATTCCATGAATCTATTCAAATTTTGACTGAGAAAAGCTACTTACACCGTAGATGAAAAGACTTGCTTCTCAGGAGGCAGCCGGTTGCCATTTAAAAAGAAGATCATTTGCTTTTCATTCAAGTCTAACAGAAACCCTACTGTGTCTCCTAGAGGATAAAGCAAAACACTGTTAGGATAATAATGGTATGTACCACCACGATTCTGCTTAACTTCTCAAGTGTTTCAGTAACGTTGTATTAAGTTTGCTTCTTTAGTCACCCATGGTCACCTTTCTTGTTTCTTCTGCAACTGATCTCACCCCTACATAGCAATATTTTAATTTACATTCAGAGGAAAATGTTGCCAATTAAACTGACAAGCTATCAATTTTAAGATGCATCCCAATTTCGAAGATGTCGAAATGTGGAAAAAAGTCTTTTTTTTTTCCTTGCAGTTTTTTGCCGGGGCTTGGTTTGAACCCCCCACCTCTGGCATATGGGGCTGGCGTCCTACTCTTTTGAGCCACAGGTACTGCCTTTTTTTTTTTTTTTTTTTTTAAATGACAGAGTTTCACTCTGTTGCCCCATACTAGAGTACCCTGTGTCAGCTCACAGTAAACTCAAACTCTTGGGCTTAAGCGATTCTCTTGCCTTAGCCTCCCAGGCAGCTGGGACTACAGGCGCCTGCCATAACACCTGGCTATTATTTTTTTAGCAGGCCTGGGCTGAGTTTGAACCCACCAGTCCAGGAGCATGTGTCTGGTGCCCTCACCACTGAACTACAGGCCCCCAGCCTGAAATAACAATTTTAAAAGGCAAAAATTTTAGTGTTCAACAATGATGCATTAATTAACATATTGTAATAAAACTATAATAGAATATCAAGAAGCAAATAAAGTAATACCATTTGATAACATGGAAAGCTGTTCAAGTTAGTAAGTATAACAATGACAAAAAATATACACACCGAACTTAAGTATTTTTAAAAAATCTCTGGATGAGAAGAAAAAAGAAAAAAAATCTCTGGATGGAAAAATTACAGAGTAGTTTTAGTTTATGCATTCATTTTGCTCTTTTTCTATTTTTAAAATTTTTATAATGAAAATCTATCACATTAGTAATCTTTAAAAAAATTCTCATTAAAAAAACCTAGAGGCCTGGTGCAGTGGCTTACACCTGTAACCCCTGCACTCTAGGAGGCCAGGTGGGAGGATCAATTGCTGTCAGGAGACCTGCCTATGCAAGAATGAGACACCATCTCTACCAAAACTAGAAAAAATTGGCCAGGCATTGTGGCAGGCGCGTATTATCCTACCTACTAGAGGCTGAGGCAGGAGGATTGCTTGAGCCCAGGAGTTTGAGGTTGCAGTGAGCTACGAAGATTAGCAAAGCTCTGACTGTTCTGACCTGGGAAAAGAATGTGTCTTTTATAACTATTAACCTGGTGGTTAGAATTCTAAGTTTTTTAGATGAAGTGAGAACTTACGGTTTTTGGAATACACCCAGAGAGATGAAGTGAGACTCTGTCTCAAAACAAATAACAAAAACAAAAAAACCTCAAAAAACTATAGAGTTTTTTATTTTATTTACTTTTTTAGTCAGAGTTTCACTATGTCGCCGCCGGTGGAGTGCCGTAACATCACAGCTCACAGCAACCTCAAACTCTTGGTCTTAAGCAATTCTCTTGCCTCAGCCTCCCAAGCAGCTGGGACTACAGGTACCTGCCACAACGCCTGGCTATTTTTTGTTGCAGTTGTCATTGTTTAGCTGGGCCGGCCAGGCTTGAACCCGCCAGCCTTGGCATACGTGGCTGGCACCATAATCACTGTGCTATGGTTCGAGAGTTTTAAAAAATAGTGCCTCTAATCTTTTTTTTTTTTTTAGACAGAGCCTCAAGCTATAACACTGGATAGAGTGCTGTGGCATCACAGCTCACAGCAACCTCCAATTCCTGGGCTGGAGTGAGTCTCTTGCCTCTGCCTCCTAAGTAGCTGGGACTACAGGTGCCTGCCACAATGCCCAGCCATTTATTTTGGTTGCAGCCAACCATTGTTGTTTGGCGGGCCCGGGCTGGATTCAAACCTGCCAGCTCAGGTGTACGTGGCTGGCGCCTTAGCCTGTTGAGCCACAGGTGCCAAGCCAGTGCCTCTAATCTTATGCATGCTCTGTGAAATAAAGAAGTTTTATGTTCCCTCAAGAGCCTGCATGCCAATAAAATGAATATACCTGCTTGCCGTTCAGACTTTTATCTATTTCATCAAATGGAGCTGTATCCATGGGGGCGTGCGTGTGTCAAATTCCTGCTTCCTTAGCATGCCCAAACATTCAGTTTATATCCATAATGTTGAATTGGGTCAGAAAATGAGAGGGTCTTGCTGGGAGAAAGAGCTGGGCTATCCTGCTTCCTATCCTGCTCTGATGCTGGGAATAAAATCCTTTCAGAGGTTCCATCTCCTATCATATGACCCTGATTCCTCAGAGCATGGCCAATGAACACTACCTATTCCACAGCCATCTCTGCTCTCAAAATATCTTCCTGTTAGTGCGTTCCAATTCCAGTGTCCCCAATACCTCCCTGGCTGCTTTGTTTCAAAATATAGAACCAAACAGGAAATTAGAATTCACAATATCATTTTTCCACTAATTGAGAATTTTATACTCTGAACTGTTTCTGCTATAGGAAGGGCTCCATCAGAAGTGAATTTATCAAGAGAATACTATTCATATCCCTGGCAGTGATACTACAAAGGCTAATATCCTTTTCCACATTTGATCTTCCTCCATTAAGACATATATTTTAAGACCCAAAATAAAAATGCCTCATAATAATTAGATGTCTAACCCAGTTGATAAAGTCATGATGGGGAAGAAAGAATACCTTCTTTCCAGCATGGGTGTTGGTGAGGTCTACTTCTGGCGTTGTACCAAATTAGCTGCCGGCAGCCATCATATGCACAGGAGTATTCATCATCCCCAATGCCATAGCCTTCCTGGAGAGAGACAAGGACTAGAAGATTAGAAGAGTATGTCTTTTATAACCATTAACCTGGTGGCTAGAATTCTAAGCTTTTTAGATGAAGTGAGAGCTTATGGTTTTTGGAAGATAACTACAATTATGATGTCTGGAGGCCTGATTCTGATAATGAATGACTTCACAAAAATATTTGCCAAGTGCCTCCTTTGTTCCAGGCACTTTCACATCTGTTAGTTCATTTAATTCTAACGACCACCAGGCTGGTAGCATTATACTTCATTTTAGAAGGAAACAAGGGCTCAGAGAGGTCACCAGTTTGTCCAAAGACACATTACTAAAAGAAATAGAGCCAGGTTTTGACCTAAATTCTTCCGAGTCCAAGATCCGACCAGGCAAACACCTTTCTTGCACACAGACTTCAGAACACCCAAATGTTCAGAGATTTCAAAAGTGCAGATAAGAGAAAGATTACATAGAACTCTCATTTAAAAGCTACTCTAAGATAAGCTCAAATTGAACATTATACATGTCCTTGGCAGTTTCTTCTTTTATTAGTTATTGTCTTTCAATTATTTCACAGAATTATTAAAAAAGTAGATGGGATTTTTTTTTTTTTTGGTAGAGAGTCTCACTCTATCACCCTTGGTAGAGTGCCGTGGCGTCACACAGCTCACAGCAACCTCCGACTCCTGGACCTAGGCCATTCTCTTGCCTCAGCCTCCCGGGTAACTGGCACTACAGGCGCCTGCCATGACGCCCGGCTATTTTTCTGTTTTGCAGTTCGGCCGAGGCTTGAACCCGCCACCTTTGATATGTGGGGCCAGCGCCCTACTCAAGGCACTGCCCTTTTTTTTTTTTTTGAGACAGAGTCTGACTCTGTCACCCTCGGTAGAGTGCTATGGTGTCATAGCTCCCAGCAACTGCAAATTCTTGGGCTCAAGCGATCCTCTTGCTTCAGCCTCCTAAGTAGCTGGGACTACAGGCATCAGACACGATGCCTGGCTATTTTTAGAGAGGGGGGGGGGTGTCTCGCTCTTGTTCAGGCTGGTCTTGAACTCCTGGACTTAGGCAATCCTCCCACCTCAGCCCCCTGGAGTGCTAGGATTACAGGCATGAACCACCATCTCCAGCCCAGTGGATGAGATTTTAAGAAATTATTTTGAGTGCTTATGAATAAATAGAAGAAATACAAGAAGCATGCAAAGGCAAAACTGCTATCGTTACAGATCAATGGTGAAAAGCTTTAGTGGAGAAAGAAATTGAAAACACGGCCTAAGTGCAACTCAGAGCTCAGTTCTGGTTGGCCTGCTTATCTATGGGGTAAACAATGCCCTGAGCAGAAGAAAGACTGAGAAAAGAGTTCAGACAAACTCAACTATAATGTATTTCATTCTTGAGCTACAATATATTGAATTTAGATGAATGTTGTCCAAAGTAACTCTTCTAAAATAGCTGTTGATACGCACTATTCAGACAATTCAAGAATTAAATGAACTTGCATCTATTGCCTTAGGTATTCACCAGTCTAGAAAGACTGCCTTGCTATTCTTTTCAAAAGCTGAATTAATCATTAAGTAAAAAACACTAAAATTTGGGTGTTGGGGCATAGGCAAAAGGCAAGAATTCTTTTCTGACTTTAATTTCTAGTGTCCTAGGTAGTCCCTGACAGAACACTTGAAAGATAGTCCTAGAAGATTCCTAGCCACCAAGAACTGGTAAGGAACAGCTTGATTACTTGTTCTTTATTATGTGATATCTTTGATGCCTAGATGAATTCCACAACAGAGTGGCAGTATGGGACAAATTGGGAACTCTAATAACCACCGACCAACTTTACAGATCTAAGAAGCCAGTGCCTCTGCCTAGCAGAGATGCACTTAAAAGCAAATCTCTTTAAGCTTATATCTCAGAAAGCAAACTAGATGTACCATACCTTCTCTCAGCTCAAAAACATTCCCAGTTATGATTAACTTTCATTTCCTTTGGCTAGGACAGATAAATGAAAGAACAGGGAGGTTAGCTTTGTATTTGAAGTGATTATTTTGATTGCCTGTTTTCTGGTCATGTATATTTTAGCAATGGAAACACTGCTAAAAACAAAAGAAAGTTTCTAGTCATAGCTTGTCATTCAGGGATATTTTGAGTCTCTTTCCCATGTGGTGTATAGCACTCTAACCTCTTCCTGTCCTGTTTCTGCTCTGGAAGTGGAGGGGTAAGATCTGATCCAGGTTTAGTCAACTGGACCCTCCCAACAGATGCTCAGGTGAAAGTGACTCTGCATGGAGGAATGGTTAGGACTGAATTATGGTAGCAGTGCTGGCTGTGTCCTTGTTAGATCATTCTCCTAAAACAGTGGCTGTTGCCCTTCCTATCTCTTGGCCCTGATGTTGTCTTGCAGCCCCTTATCAGTTTGGGCCCCTCACCATTCCTCAAACAGACTTCCAAGTCATTCTTTTTCTCTTTGAGATAACCAGAACCATTTCTCCAACATTAACAGGGGAAGAATTACCCTGACTAGGGCTTGAAATCTTCTCCATCAGCTGGAGTCTAAGTAGCTTTGGGAAAGTTCCTTAATTTCTCTAACCCTCATTTTCCTTATCTTTAAATGGGAGAATAAATAATACTTTTCCAAACTCAAACAGATTAGAGACAAATATGCAAAAGACCTGTCACTTGACAAATGCTTGCGAAAAGGCCAAAACTGTTTTATTATTTTTTTATTTTTTATTTTTTGTGAGACAGAGTCTCACTCTGTTGCCCTGAGCAGAGAACCATGTTGTCAAAGCTCACAGCAACCTCAAACTCTTAGGTTCAAGTGAGCCTCTTGCCTCAGTCTCCCCAGTAGCTGGGACTACAGGTACGTAATGCCAGGCTAATTTTTTTCTATTATAGTAGAGATAGGATCTTGCTTTTGCTTAGACTGGTCTTGAACTCCAAGCTCAAGTGCTCCTCTTTGTGGATCCAGAGTGGCAGGATTACAGGCTACTGTGCCCAGCCAGCAAAAGCTATTTTAGGTAAGTCAAAGTATAACCTTAGAGTCTTGCTTTTCCCAAACCTCCATAAAAATATAAAACACAAGACAAACTAATCTGTAGGTGACCTGAACAAGAACTATCCTTAAGCTTCTCATTCATTTTTTTTTCTTTTTCTTGAGACAGAGTCTCCCTTTGTCACCTGGGTAGAGTGTTGTGGTATCATAGATCACAGCAACCTCAAACTCTTAGGCTTAAGTGATCCTCTTGCCTTGGCCTCCCAAGTAGCTGGGACTACAGAGGCCTGCCACAAGGCCCAGCTATTTTTAGAGATGGAGTCTCTGCTCTTGCTTAGGATGATGGAAGCTTCTCTCTCTTTTTTTTTTTGCAGTTTTTGCCAGGGCTGGGTATGGACCTGCCACCTCCGGCATATGGGGCCGGTGCCCTACTCCCACTGAGCCACAGGCTCAGCCCGGAAGCTTCTCATTTTAATGACTTATCTCTGACTCCAACACTTTGATCATCCTTTCATAACTAAAACTTAAAAAACAGTAAGAATTAAAATAAGAGGCATTGGCTCAGCACCCATAACACAGTGGTTATAGCACCAGCCTCATACACCAAGGGTGGTAGGTTTGAACCCGGCTCTGGCCAACTAAGCACCTGCAAGAAATAAATAGCTAGGTGTGGCTCAGCGCCTGTGGCTCAATGTGCTAAAGCGCCAGCTATGTACACCTGAGCTGGAGGGTTCGAATCCAGCCCGGGCCCGCCAAACAACAATGTCAGCTACAACCAAAAAACGGCCGGGCATTGTTGCAGGCGCCTGTAGTCCCAGCTATTTGGGAGGCGGAGGCAGGAGACTTGCTCGAGCCCGGGAATTGGAGGTTGCTGTGAGCTGTGATGCCACAGCACTCTATCCAGGGTGACAGCTTGAGCCTCTGTCTCCCAAAAAAAAAAAAAAAA
>CAUYON010212058.1:0-21506 GCA_963573935.1 Arctocebus calabarensis
CAGGATTATCTACATTCATGAAGTTTTCCTGCATTAATTTATTTAGTTAATAGTAAAACAATGAAATATAGGAGTTCCTGTACCCTTCTAAGATGCACCAGATATAAATGTTTTCATATAGTGATTGAAAGGCCATGAAGGTTATGTTAAATAGATCAATGAAAATATTTCAGAATGTATATAAAGTCAGCACATTGTGCCCCATTATTGCACCAATGTACACAATTAAAATTTAATAAAAATTAAAAAATATATAAAAAAAATAGAATAGAATAGAAATATAGGAGTTCCTAGGAGTCTTGATGTATGACTGGGACTTTTTCCTTCTAAAGCATGTATCCAACCAAGAGCAAAAGAATAGGTTTTCCGGCTCCGCGCCTATGGCTCAATGGGCTAAGGCACCAGCCACGTACACCTGAGCTGGCGGGTTTGAATCCAACCCGGGCCTGCCAAACAACAACGACGGCTGCAACCAAAAAATGTTCTGGCATTGTGGCGGGCGCCTGTAGTCCCAGCTACTTGGGAGGCGGAGGCAAGAGACTCGCTTGAGCCCAGAAATTGGAGGTTGCTGTGAGCTGTGATACCACAGCTCCAGGGAGACAGCTTGAGGCTGTGTCTCCAAAAAAAGTTTTCTTCTGACTTGGGTAGCTTGGAGGAGCTAAATGGGCCCAGCAGAGGCCTCCACCCAGGGAAGGTGGGGTCGCACCTTAGGTTCAGCACCCCTATAGTGAACTGGCAAGATCCTCCTAGTCTCCAAGCCTCAGTTTCCCCAACCTGATATAGGTCTCCTAATACCTCGATGCAGCAATTCAATTCTCTCTGACCCAAATTATAAGAGCTTTTATTTGAGTTTCAAGTGGATTGTGCATGCATGACTATTCTAGAAGCTGGGGGGCCAGCTGGGGACAAGATGGGGAGAGCTTCTGTGCTGGAGAGACACACACTCAGGTATAGACGGACCAGTTGACCTGTGTCCACACTCTGGACTCCAAGACTGAGGGGAGGGGAGGGTCTGGTTCTAGGATCTAGAGAACTATCAGAGATACAGAACCCAACACAATGTGTCTTGTCCCCCTTTGGGACAGAACAACATTCCCACAAGCTGGAGGATATAGCAACATTCAAACAGGACTTTATGTCTTTGGATCCAGTAGCTGACACTTCCTCAGCTAGCGGAATGTGCCAGGAGGAATGCCACATGACTTCCGAGACAAGGTCATAAAAGATTGTGCAGCTTTCCCTGGGGTGCTGGAACCAACCTGCTCCTAGAACTGTCAGCACCACATAGGAAGTCTGGCTCTGAGGAAGCCCGAGTTGCAAAGGCAGGGCTCGGGGCTGCTGTAGGCTCTATACAGGGAGCCTTGCTGAACATAGGCCCCAGATACCATGGAGCAGACAAGCCCCACTCAAGAGACTCCATCTGAGTTTTTCACCTGCATAATTCAAAGGGTACAGTAATAGTGGTCATTTTATGACACTAGGTTTTAGAATGATGTACATGGCAAACTACAAAACAGACTGAGGGCAAGAGGGTAAGTTGCATTTTCCTGCTGGGTCCATGGAACCCAACCCAGGGACCTTCTGCCTGGTTGAATAAAAGTCCTACACATGGGTTTAAAAATTCACTCTATACATGAAAGGTCATTGTCGTTCGGGCCTGCCAAACAACAATGACGGCTGCATCTACAAACCTGGGGCACTCCCTCATCAGGGACACTCAGGAGCAAGCCACAGACAGAAGTTGACTTAATGGACAGGAGGACACCAACTAGAATGTCCAGGAAGGATCTTAGCAGCTGCCCCTGGAAGGGAGGGTGTGGAGAGGAGTGTCCTATGTGAGAGCAGGTGCAGGGCCACAGTGCTGGCCAAAAGCAATAGGCACAGGCTCCACGATTCAGGTGGTCAGGTAGAGCCAGAGTGCCTGGTTCTTGTCATTCCCAGGTGCAACATAGATACTGTACTTGATGATGGCTCCACATCTTTGCATTTCCTTTGCATCAGATCCAGATTCAACACATGCAACCTCTCATCATGCTTACATCTAACCCCAAGAGGTAAGTATTGTCCCCCACTTTACAGATGAGACCAGGCTCAGAGAAGCTGAGGAGCTTGCCTGATGCCACACAATTAGTAAAAATGAGGACCAGGCTCAGTACCTGTGGCTCAAGCTGCTAAGGCACCAGCCACCTACACCTGAGCTGGCGGGTTTGAATCCAACCCGGGCCCACCAAACAACAATGACGGCTGCAACCAAAAAATAGCCAGGCGTTGTGGTGGGCGCCTGTAGTCCCAGCTACTTGGGAGGTGGCGGCAGGAGACTCGCTTGAGCCCAGGAATTGGAGGTTGTTGTGAGCTGTGATGCCACAGCACTCTACCCAGAGTCTCTCAAAAAAAAGAAAAAATGAAGGCCAGTGTTGAGGCAAACAGGTGAACTTGTAACTCTGTGCTGTAACCAGCAGGCCACATGTCAGCCTGACAGGGCCACAGCAGGGGAGATCAGGGATCACCAGGCTGCCCCTTAAGTGCATTCCTGAAATACACCAGTCTGATCTAACTGCAAAAGTTAAAAGAATGTTTGGCCAGGGAGGTTAGGGAGGAGGCTTGCAGTCCAGGCTGTAGGGAATTCTCCAGCAGAATGACACAAGCCTCTGTCCCAGAGCAAACTTCCTGCTGGGTCCATGGAACTCAACCCAGGGACCTTCTGCCTGGTTGAATAAAAGTCCTACACATGGGTTTAAAAATCCACTCTGTACATGAAAGGTCTGACTCTGTTCAGCACTCCTCATAAAAAAGGTTCTTAGGGCCTTAGTGGCCAAGCATGCCATGGCCTGGGGTCTCATGTTTAGGCCCAGATTGAGAACCTAAGTGAAGGCCTCCCTGTCTTTAGGACACAAGTTAGAACCAGACTAGATGACCCCTCGAAGAAGGGAAATCCTTTGACCAACTGGAGGTGGAGTCAGGGTTGGAAAGTTAGTCGCCAGCTTCCTAATTTGTTCACATTTGGGAGGCCAGAGTGGTCCAAGAGGGGAGAGAGAAGCCATCGTGGCTGATAGCATCGGGAGAGGCTTCCTGGAAGGGGTAGAGGAGTTGGATTCTGAAGAGATCAGGGAAGACCCCAGGCCTCACCTAGATCCGAGTCTCAGGGACCAGGGTGCTCTCGGCCCAACTGCAGCCACCATGGCAAGCACTGAATGCAGGGCTCAAAAGGCCCGAGTCACCACTCCTGGGGGCCTCCTAGTCTGACCCCCAGACATGAAATCACTCCAAAACCCTCGGTTCCTGGGAGGAAGCTGCCTGAATTCAAAGTGAGTCACCAACCAGCCGCTGATTCAGCCACCGTACACAGGGGAGGTGGGGCCGAGACTGTCCATGGTCTGTAGGGGCTCTGGTCAAGGTAGGTCACTGAAGTCCAGCTCATCCCGGCAGGGTGTGTAGGACGAATGCCATTGTTTTGTCCAGGGCCCTGTGAGTCTCTTCTTTTCAGTAATGATCTCATCTCTCCACACCATTTTGATGGGTCATTACATCCATTTTACCGATGGGAAGCTGAAGTTTAAGGCCCATGTTGGGCAGAGCTGGACATGGAGGCCAGGACAGCCCCAGGAAAAATTACTTGGCCTAGAATTGCTAGCAGCAAGGGTGCCTAGCTTCTGGACTCAAGAGAACCTATCCTCCTCCAAATCCTTGCCAGAGTTTTAGCCTCTAGGAAATTCTCTCTCTGGAAGGAGCTAAGTCATCTCCTAACTGCCAGGAATGAGTGAAAAGAGCTCAGAACTATAAAAAAAAATTAATAAATGAACAATTGAGGAAATGATGGAAAAATTTCACTCATGAACAAATGAACAGATGAACTACTGAATGAACAAAATCTTCATGAATGAGTGAACAAATGAATGAATGAATGGACAAATTCATGAATGAACGAACAAATGAATTTGTGAAAAAAATGAAGGGACAAGTGAAGAAATGAACGAGTGAACAAATGAATAGATGAATGAGCAAATTCACAGATGAATAAACAAATGAATGCATGAATGAGTGAGTAAATACTTCCCCAGGCACGATGGTCTAGCAAGTGTTTGAATCTTCCTGGTTCTGCCTTCCCTGAGTGGGCAAACTGCCCACAGGGTGGACCCTTGACCCCATGGCCAGCAAGGGCAGAGGCCAGACCGAAACTAAGGTCCAGGTTCTCCACCCCGGATGTCTTCAGAGGACCCAGGCCAAGTCCTGGACCCGTCCCAGAGCCTAGTGTGTGCTGTGCTGGTCAGAGATCTGACCAGCAGCACCCGGCAGGTGAGGCCCAGGCCAGTTGATGGTCAGGGTTCCCACTTGCACCCATCCTCTAAGGAGCACTAGGCAAAGCTCTTCATGCTGGAGGCCTTGGTTTCCTCATCTGTTCCTTCCATAGGCAACAACACAGCCTTATGCCTTACCTGCAGGTGAGTGGGGAGTCTGAGTGTACAGGGCAGGCATGGTGTCCAGGGTTCCTGGCCTGCCTCCTCGGGTCTTCCCCACACCATAGCCCCTGGACCAAGACCTCACCTGAGCCCCACCTGGGCCCACCCCAGGTAAGGTTCCCAGGTAAGGGAACCACTTTGCTCTCTTCCAGATATATGGGGGGTATATATTCCTAGGCCTCCCAGGGCCTCAGGACAGAGAAGGGGCACTGCCCCCAGTGGGACCATAGCCTCAAGACAGTTCTAGGGTCAAGTGGTGCCAGATGCTTATAGGGAGTTCCACAAACATTGAGGGGCCACCTTGGAGGAGGCAATGATTTTTTAAAATAGGCTAATGAACCACAAAGTATGAAGAAAAAGATGGATACATTAAACTATAAAAATTTAAATGTTTACTCTTTAGTAGGTGCCATTTAAAGAAAATGAAAGGGCAAGTCAAAGACTGGGAGAAAAAAATTGCAATATGTACATCAGATGAAGAAGCTGAATCCAACATACATAAGGACCTTTTTTAGCCCAAATAATGGGCTTAAAGAAATCCCAATTTTTGTAAGCAGACATTCACAGAAGATTTGCAGTCAATGCAGACATGAAGAGATGCTGCATTATTAGCCATCAGGAAAGGTCTGTTAAACCCCTCCCAGATGCAATCTCAGATCTGTGTGTTCATGGCATGGCCCACGAATCAGCCACAAGGACCACAGCCAGCAAGAAAGCAGCAGAGATGAGGGACACTGTCCCTTGGCCATGCCCAGGACACCTGTGTGGGCAGGACCCCATCAGCATGGACCTACATCTGCCATGCACATACTAGAACAGCTAAAAGTAGGACGGATGATACCAAGTGCTAGCAAGGATGCAAAGCAACGGCAACCTCCCATGCTACTGTGGGAACACACCATGGCGCAGCCTCGGTGGGGAATGGTTTGGCAAATTGCTCATAAGGCCACACACACACACAACATGAGATCCAGACGTTCCAGGCCTCAGTATCTACTCAAGAGAAACTAAAACATATGTCCACACAACAACTATCTGTAATAATTAAAAACTGCTCAAAATCTAAACATTCATCACCAGGTCAATGGATAAACAAACTATGATACATCCATCATCATAAAATAACAAAGTGGACAAATATCAACCATGTTACTCTTAATGAAAGAACTTAGGTCCAAAAGGAGACATATGTTCTGGAACATTCAAAACTGGTGGCGTCAGTGTCTGCTGCAGAGGGACCAGGGGATGTTCTGGGGGTGGTGGAGATGACGCACCCTTTGGCTGTGGGGGTCACACACGTGTAGTCACCTGTGCAGTCAACAACCAACACACTTAAAAGAGGTGCATCTAAATAAATTTTATACCAATGAAATTGACTTGAATTGGATGGAAGAACACCTGAAATTCAAATGCCTCTCTCTCCCCCCATTTAATTAAAATACAGAGCAGGCTTGGCGCCTGTGGCTGAACAGGCTAAGGCACCAGCCACGTACACCTGAGCTGGCAGGTTCGAATCCAGCCCGGGCCCGTCAAACAACAACAATGGCTGCAACCAAAAAATGGCCAGGCGTTGTGGCGGGCACCTGTAGTCCCAGCTACTTGGGAGGCAGAGGCAGGAGACTCGCTTGAGCCCAGGAATTGGAGGTTGCTGTAAGCTGTGATGCCACAGCACTCTACCCAGGGTGGCAGCTTGAGGCTCTGTCTCAAAAAAAAAAAAAAAAAAATTACAGAGCAATCGGGTAGACCTTTTACCCAGTTTGCCTCAGTGGCAACCTCGTGCTTAACTACTGTACAACCTCATAAGCAAGACTTGCTATAGATGCCATGAAGGTGCAGAGCAGCTGCACCCCACAAGGACATCTCTGTTACTGCATTTTAAAGTCACACACACACACATGCACCCCCCCAGTCCTGGCTTCACTCCCACAATGCCGGCATTTCAAGAATGTCATGCGAATAGACTCAGGCAGAGTATTTGGGATTGGCTTCTTTTGCTCAAAATCATTCTCTGGCAATCCCATGCAGGTTGCTGGGCATTACTGAGGGTGTGCTCCTTTACAGTGCTGTACGGCACCCTGGGGTAACGACGCACTACAGTTTGTTTCATCCACTGAGGGACACCAGTTTTGTTTCCAGTTTGGGGCTGTATGAATAAAATTGCTACAAACATTCGTGTGTAGGCTTTGTGTGAGCACGTCTTCACTGCTCTGGGATAAATGCCCAAGAATGCAACTGCTGTGTTGTATGGTAATCACATGCTTAGTTTTAGTTTTTTGTTTTTTTAAGAAACTACTAACTGTTTTCCAGAGTGGCTGTTTTCCATTTCACATTCCCACAAGCCGTGTTTAAGTGATCCCGTTTCACTGCATCCTTGCCAGCATTGAGCGTTGCTATTTTTAATTTTAGCCATCCGATAGATGCATATCTTATCATGGCTTAATTTGCATTTCCCTGGTGGCTAACAATTGGAACATCGTTCTGTGAGTTCATTTGCCATCTGTACATGCTCTTGGGTGAAGAGCCTTTCATGTCCTATTTGCATTGTTTGCATTTTTATTGGTGAGTTTTGAGAGTTTTTGGTACATTTTACATATATGTCCTTTGTTAGATGTATGGTTTGAAAATATTTTCTCCCAATATGTCTTCATCTTCTTCATGAGGTCTTTGGAAGGGCAAAAGTTCTTAATTTTATTGTATTCTAATTTGTCAGATTTCCCTTTTATGGATTGTGTTTATGGCACCAAGTCTAAGACTATTTTGCCAAGCCCTACATCCCAAAGATTCTGTCCTTTTGTATCCTAAAAGTTTCAGTTTTGTGTTTTCATTTAAATTTATGGTCTGTTTTGAGCTAATTTCTGTATAAGATGTGAGACTTAGGTCAAAGTTGTGTTTTATTTATTTATTAGACAATGTTTATCAGAACCTGAATTTCCCTAAGTTTCTCTCCTTCAACTTTTTCTTCAATCACTTTGTTATTTGTTCAACTATTACAGGCCTACAGTATTAGAGACCTCAGGGGCCTACAGGGGAGTGGGCCATGCTACCCACCAGCCCTAGCTTTGCTGCCTTATTCAGAGGCCCAACCAGTATCCCAGACATATCCCAACCCCTCCCAGATGCAATCTCAGATCTGTGTTCATGGCACGGTCATGAATCAGCCACAAGGACCACAGCCAGCAAGAAAGCAGCAGAGCTAAGGGGCCCTGTCCCTTGGCCATGCCCAGGACACTTGTGTGGGCAGGACCCCACCAGCATGGTCCTACATTTGCCGTATAATGTGGAAATAAGAATGGTTGGGATGTGTTGCTTACTAAAGGAAGAAGGGTGGTTTTCAGGGCTGGGGGAGGGGCACAGGGAAACGTTTAATTGGGTGTGGGTTTCAGTTTGGTAAGCTGGAATGTTCTGGAGATGCATGGTGCTGATGGTTGCACAACGTGAATGTGCTTGATGCCACTGACCTGTGCACCTTAAAATGGCTAAAATGGTAAATTTTGTGTTATGTTTTACTACCATTAAAACGCCCTTGTATACAAAAGGTTTCAGACCAAAACCTTGGGAGTCGGAAGACGTATTTCATTGCACATTTAATAGTTCATGCAGCATTCAGAGCACAGGCAGAGGGGCAGCAGAGCTCACAGGTCCATAGAGACACCCACAGGCAAAGGCAGGGCTGGGTGGTGTGACCAGGGCCGGACAGGGCCTGCACTGTGTCACCTCAGACCATGGATAGCCTCCTCTGGATGTGCACAACTGGAGCAAAATCGGGGTAACTGCACAATTTCACTCCTATCTGGGGGTACTCAGGAGCTCCCATGAAGTTCTCTGTTCTTGAAGCCCTGGCCAGCTTATGTTACCGCTGTGAGATTGAAGACCTATTTAAGGGTCACGTCAGTCACTTATGATTTAGGTGTATGGGGCCCAAGGCTTGTCTGACATTTTTTCCCTTACATCAGGAGGACAGAGGTTTGGATGATGAATTGCATGTGTCTCTCGAAGGCTGGGACGTCTGTTGGACAGCAACTCAGAGGCGACCATATCTAATACTTCATCAGAGTATGTATTAGAAATTCCTCCTCTTCCCCTGGCAAGGTCTCCATGAAGCTGCTTCAGGAAGAAGTGGAACCACACATGGTTTGCTATTCCCCCCAACTCCCAGAGAACAGGGAGCCAGAACAGCACTCACTGGGTCTTGGAAAGTCACAAATTCAAACTGTGTTTCTCTCTTATTCAGGGCATCTAGCCCAGTGAGGGCACACCAAGTGACCCCAAGTGTCTGACCAGTATACCCAACCTACTGAGATGGACTTTTAAAGAAAGGTGAGGGCAACTTGCTGAAATCATGCCAGCTCTTCCCAACATCCCACAAGAGCATGGCCTAGGTGGGCCACTTTTGGCCAAGTGGCACTGGTCCCCAAGGCAGGACTCTGGCCACTCGCAGCCTAGGAGCCAAGACGAATAGTCATGGGTTCTTCCCACCCAGGGTCTTCCACAGGTCCCAGCAGGGGGTATGTGATGGGCGGAAGCAGAATGCATGGCCCTCTCTCTTCAGCCTGTGACCCTCTGTGGATAGCCCCATTTGATGCAATCTGCCCCATCCTTGGACATCACAGGGCCTGGGGGCCTGAGGACCAAAGTCCTGGCCAGGTTCTAGGGTAGAGTGCTGCAGGGCCCCCAAATGACCAGCAGAGGGATGGGTGGGGTCCCCTTGACACGCCCACAGAGGCTGACAAGGGGGCGTGTGGGAAGGAACACCACAGGCTGCTTCCTTGGCCCTGGGTGCATTTGGTTTGCTTGCCCTTTGTTTTTTGAAATGCACAAGGTGATTATTTATTCCAAACAGTGAGTCCTAGGAAGGGGCGGCCCCCACGCTGCCAGAAGTGAGCCCCGCCCGGCCCTCCAGACACAGACACCACACATGGTCACCACGCAGGTGGGCGGCTTGGACATGAGGGAGGCAGCGGCTCAGACGGTGAGAGAGATGAAGCTGTTGTAGCGCTGGATGTTCCTCTTCAGGATCTCGGAGCAGGGGCCCAGCACACGCTCGAAGCGTGGCCGGTCCAGCTTCACACACTTGAGGTGTCCCCGGGCCACCACTGTGGCTGCACGCGGCCGGTTCAGTAGCAGCGCAATCTCCCCTGCAAGGTGGAGAAAGAGAAGTCAGGGCCTCGCTCCTGAAGCTGCTCTCCTTCAAGGGCAGAAAACACCACACCAGGAAACCAGGAAAATCTGAATTTCAAATATCCGCAAATAAAATCTTTTTAGGGTAAGTGTGGCCCACAAAATGTTCAGAATATACTTGTACTAACAAATTATTCATTCTTTGCACTTCAAATTCTAGGCACTTCCTCCATTTTGGTGCTGGTCGGCCCATCTATAGTGGGTGCTGTGGTGTGCTGCTCAGGCTTCCCTCAGGATACACCCCCACTGCAGGAATGTCCAGCTCGCCCTCAGGGCCCAGTCCTCCCAGCTGTGGGAATACCCAGGTGTGCCCAGGCCACCTCAGTGCCCAGTTTATTCAGCTGTGGGAATGTCCAGGTGTGTCCAGGTGTGCTTGGGTGTGTTCAGGCCTCCCTCAGGACTCCCCACCCCCATTGCAGGAATTCTGGAGCTCATGGCTCCACTGTGTCCTTTGCCCAGGACCTGCCCTGTACAGTGGGAAGGTGCCTCCCCGAAGGTCATGCCCTCTCCGAGGAAGCTCACATGCAGGCGGGTTACTCTTGGGAACCCAGGCAAGCCGAGGACTTCCCTGTGAGGGGACACAGCTGAGGCTTCTGTTGTAGCCACACTGGGGTTGGCCCACCCACCAATGGGGATCATTTCACTAACCCTGGGGAAGCCCTTACATGTCCCTACCTCTGGGCCCTTCCTGGGACCCCAGTGAGATGGCGGCAGCCATAAGGAGAAACACCTGACTCACCAAAGTAGTCGGAGGGCCCAAGACGCCCCACCTCCACGTACTCCTCAGTGGGGGAGCGGCGCTGCAGGACGGACGCGGTGCCCTGTGGAATTGAATCAGGAACATGTGAGGGTGGGCCAGGCACAGGGAGGGTCACCCAGCTGGGGGTCCGCTGCCCCAACTTCTACCTCCCACCTGACTCCTTTCCATGCAGCCGTTTCTAAACTCATTTCCACCTTTTCTCCACTTTGAGGGCACCTGCAGCCGACCTGGGACTACCAGTTAGGCCCAGTCCCCGTTTTCATTCAGATACTCAGACAGTTCCTCCAAAATGGAAACCTGCCCATCACATTTACCCAGGTGCAGGGGAAACTCTGGGGACATTCTTGAGGGGTCAGGATCTTTGTGACAGGGCTGCTAGGTTTTGAGTTGACCTTGGATTAACTCTCAAGGACTGGGAGCACATCCAGGCACCCCAGGGACAGGGAGGAGCATTGCCTCAGTGTCATACACCCATGAGGCACCTTCCTGACCTCCCAAAAGGGGAGCAGGTGGGAGGTTCTGCAGATTGCCCCAGATCAATGATTAACACCAAGGCTGTGGGCAGAATATCACAGGCCTGCTGCCACAGAATGCATTACACATTAAAGATTCAGCCTTCAGATGGCCGGACCAGGTTGGGGCAGCGTGGGTGGCAATGTTTCTTAGACTTGACCTGCCTCTAGCAGGGCCCAGGTATGGAAACCAAAGCCTGTCATGGAGAGGACATAAGCTGTGTCACAGTGAGTCCAGCCTGGACCATGTCTGGGCTGCTGTGAGACTTTGGGCAAGGCCTTTTCCCTGCCTAAGACTGTTTTCCTCACCTGTAACCTAGGCATTGTCCTATCTACTCCTCAGGGCTGTTGTGAAGATTAAGGAAAGGCATCTATAATGCAAGTCTGCCTGGGCAAAGAGTCCATTTTAACACTGAACACCTCCAGCAGGCATTAGTAAACATCACTTACAAAGCTGGCCTCAAAGCTTCCCAACTCCCCGTCATCCAGCCCAGAAGTGCACACATAGGAGGTGCATCTGGGAGGCTGAGGCCCTTGTGGCCTGGCCCTGTGGAGTCCTGGTGTGGTTCAGGTACCCAGCGTCCACTATCCCCAGCCCGGGCAGCCTGGCAGCCCAGTGCCCTCTCAGAGCAGCCGCTCGGCATGAACGAGCACATCATTTCAAGGTGGGGTCACTCACCTGGGCTCACCCAGACCCTGCCTCATAAAATGCTAGCCAGGCCATGCAGGTTAATGAGCAACCCCCAGCTCTCCACAGTCTGGGAGACGTGGGTCAGGACACCCGGCTCATGCCCGTCGTGCCTGGAATCTCCAGGAACCAATTGGCAGGCCCCCTCACGCAGAGGCCCCGGCCCCCAGTCTGGCCAGAGGGCCACTCGGCTCCTGGGCTTCTGATGTGTTTATGACTACAGCTAATGGATGGAGCACGACATGTAAACAGACCGCTCTGCTGAGCACCATGACCAGGCGGGGAGGGAGACAAGGAGAGGGCCCTTGCAGCGCCCACAACCGCAGTCCCAGCCAGAGTCCCCAGGAATGGGTGCAGACACCAGAGGAAGATGAAGCAGTCCTCAGCCATCCTCCTGGTGTCCTAGGCATAGCTGAGTTACATGTCAAAGCCTCCAGCCTGCTCTTCCCAAAGGCCAGAGCTCTTGACTTCCCAGTCTCTGCTGCCCTAAGAATTCTACACAATGTCACGGAACAGTGCTGAGAAGGGTCTAGAGCCGGGCAGGCCCTGGACACATGAGAACAGCCATGAGAGGCATTATTTGCTTGACAGCCTGTTGCCTTGACCTCATTTAACACTTACACATAGTACCTTTTTATGTATTACATATACAAATTGTGTTCCTTTCATTTTTAGCAACTTTTTAGCAACATTTTAGCAACTATTTTATAACTGGGGACATTTTCCTCCTAGAATCTGAGTGATGGACCTGAAATCTTCTGGTTTACAGAAGACCCGAGTGAAACTTGGTCTTAGCTCAACATTCAGACACTATCGACCCCAAAGAGCAAAAACCCAAATGAGTTTCCTTGAGTCTGACACAGTTGACCTACCCACGGAACTCGGGCTTCAAGGCTGCTGGCTCAGTGGCTCAGGGTCAGGGTTAGGCTCAGGGATGTGTTGGGGGCCCAGGCCTATTCTTTCCCTGCTCTGGGACTCCAGCCAGGTACCCCAGCCCCTGTCACGTCTCTCACAGAGGCACAGAGGCTGCCGCAACTATGGGAGTCACCATATGCAGGTAAAGAGAACTCACATCTTCTTCTAGCAAGTTTCTCTTCACCAATGGGAAACTTTTCCAGAAACTTCTGTGAACTTCCCCTCCTCCTCATTGGCCTGACCAATTGCTGGGATAGGGGAAAGGACTGATGGGGTTCTGGGGGCAGAGAGGAGGCAGGCATAGCTCAGGGTGGGCCTCCCATCATGGGGTCTGTGCAGCTGACCATCTCGTCACCATTTGTCATTTTTCTCAGTGCCTGGGCAAAGTCACGTTTTCCACCTTTGATCGTCTCTGGCCTCAGGATGCCTCTTGTAGCCAGGAAGGCCTCACAGCTCTAGTTGGCAGCACTTCCTCATGTCAGTCTCACAATTGGTGGCAGCTAGACAAGATGAAGTTACCTCCTGCCTAGATGGATTTTTTTTAAGTGTGAGCATCTTCAGGCCAGACCCCTTCCCTAACACTCTGGACAGATTCAGTTTTCAAACCACTGCTGTCTGCCTCACCACTGTCCAACAGCTGCTGCACCCAGGCCTTTATGTGCCTCCTTCACAGGTGAGAACCCAGAGATGTTATGCAACTTGGCCAAGGCCACACAGAGGCAGCGCTGTGGCTGAGGATGGAGCCCAGGACGTGTGAACTTGCTGCAAGGTGACCCTGTCCTTGGACACCTGGTGCCTCCTTCTCAGGTAGCTTGGAGGCCAGGTGCAAGCTGTGTTCACCCCCAGGCCCCCAGAGGCTCCTCTCTGAAAGCACCTGCTCTTGGCTCAGACTATGAGGAAGCACAGCCACTTCCAGGCCCTCGTGACTCCCCACAATGGCATCTGCTGCAGGGATGCTCAGTTTCCACCATTCTGAACACCCAGGCGCCATCCACCCACCCAACTTGTAAGCCCACAGCCTTTGCGAGACCACCAGCAAGTCTGAACGTGAGAGAACACCACTCTCATGTTCATTCATAAAGATCCATTGACACCACTGTGTGCCAGGCACTGTGTAAGGCACAGAGGAAATCTCTGGAGACTGACTGCTCGGGGCTGGGCCCATGGCCGACACCCTCCCCAGCCCCAGTCACTCCTGATGGCTCCACCAACACTTTGCTATAATGTGATTTGTCTCGAATGAATGCCTCCCAGCGGCAACTACTGTATAATCAGGAGAGTACTTAGGAACATGTGTGATGCAGTCAAGTCTTTTGAAATGCTATTTTCAAAGAGGGGCTAAAATGTGGTCAAATATGTGACAATCTTCTACAAAGGAGCCATCTTGATTTTGGAATTTGTGTATTTAGGCATTGCTATGGGCCCCACCCTAGTGTGAGAGGGAGGCACCTGGTGTCTGCCCCACTCCACAGGAGGGGCCAAGCACTGCCCAAGTGTTAGTCCAGAGACCTCATGAGCACGAGGCACACCAACCGCCCATGTTTGTGGCTAAGTTCATCCTCTCTCCAAATGCGGTACAGCTGTCTTGAGCTCAGACCACCATGCTTTGGGGATGGGGGCCTAGCATCTGCCGCCAGGGGAGATGGACAGCCTAGGTCATTTAAGACAGAAGCACCTCACTCAGCTCCCAGGATACTGAACGGTGTCATGCAAAACCACCACATTCATGTGCACCAAACTTGGCCACTCAGCCACTCCTTGCCCTGTCAGCAGCAGGGCCCTCTGCGGCCTCTGTGCCCTCTGACCAGCTGCTACAGCTCACTCTCCTCTCAGGGCTGGGGGCATGGGTTCTGTCCCCTGCCCTCCCTCTCCACCTGGGATGAGCACCCTGGAGCATTCGAACCCCAGCTCTGCCACTTCCCTCCAACCATCGATCACCCCTCCCCAAGCTAGTTTCCTCCTCCATAAGCCTGGGGTAACCAGAGACCCTCCCAAACAAGAGGATCGTAAGAATGAAATGCACATAGAAATTCCAAGTGGCCAGACCCAATAAACAGAAGCAACGGGGACAGCTGATGGCTGTTGTCAAGTCTTCCCCTCCTTTGAGGTGGGTGCAAGGGACACCTTCCAGGCCTCCTGCAGGTGATGGGGTCACATGGCCACTTTCCCTCGCCCTTCCCCATCCTGGCTGTGGGAACCTGGAGTGCCAGTAGCCCAGCCTCAAGCATGCAGAGGGTGAGACCAAAGGGCCGTGCAGGCAGACATTAGCCCCCTCCCATCCTCCAGGACTCCCACTAACCATCCCTAAACAAGGCACTCTTTTGCTTTTCCCACCACATTGTTTTGGGAGCTGTCAGCTCTCTTGCCCTGACTGATACACCACCAGGAGCACTAGTGGTGATGACAGGTGGTGACAGTCCCCCCCCTGCATCTGCACGTCCACAACTGTCTGCATGAGCTGCTACGTCTGGGAGCAGAGAGCCAGGGAACCGCAGAGGAAGAAGAACAGGACCGATGCATCAGAGAGGCTGACCTCCCTCCCGCAGGCTGAGAGGACCATCCCCTCATCCTCTAGGCTGCCCAACGTGAGACACACCAACGCCTCCCGAGGGCAGAAAGCTCCCGTTCAGCTCTGTTTCCCAGACTGCCGTGAAAGTGGCACAGACACTCTCAGGAGGATTGTGAGTCTGGATTTTTCGGACTGGAAAAACATGCTTGCCAAAACTCTAGGTCATATTCCCCAAATTTCCCACTTACTGATTCTAATTCAAATCTAAAAATAAACCAGGTCACATACCCACAGGGAGCAACCCAGGAGCAGGCACCACAGAACGTCACCGCTGCTGGTGTCTGCCATGGAGGGATTACAAAGGACCTGTTTTCCCTGCCACTATTTTAGCTTTTAAAATTTTTCTGCAAATCAAAAACAAAGTCAACTTTTTGATTTTCCACACTGGGCTTTGCTAACAAGAAAAATTGCCATGCTCTTGGTGTAAATCACCCACAAAAGAGGGTCTCTAGTCTCCCCAGCCCTTGGAGCAGTCCCTTTATGGCTAGAAACCTCAATTGCTTTAAGCTCTAAGGACCCTGTCCTGGTCAATCAGATCACAGAGCTGGAAGAAGATGGGGAAGCAAGGTCTCTACTTTGAGGGCCAGTACCCCGGATAGAAGACAGAGCCAAGGTGTGGACGGTGGCCTTCCCTCAACCTGGCCCAGGGAACCCAGGTCATTCACCTCACTCAGAGCTGGTGACACATCTCTCTTTTACTTATTCTTCTAGGCTGTCTTCATTCATTCATCCAACATCTACTAAGCAACTATGATGTGCCACGCGTGTTCCACAGCTGGGATTATGACAGTGCACAAGGCAGACACAGCCCACACCATCTGTGTGCTGGTGGGGACAACAGAAGCAGGGGATGATCGATGAAGGACCAACCCGGACAGTGACTTTCGAGCTGAGGTCTGAGGAGCAAGAGGAGTAGTCCGAGCAGACCACATGTCCCAGGCAGCAAGCAGGGCTTGGCACCAAGGCTTGGAGGGGAAGGAGCTTGCCCTGGGAATGGGAGGACACAGGCTGAAGCAGGGGCAGTCAGGGCAGTGGGCAGGGGTCTGCCTTATACAGGGGCTGGTGTCAGCCTCTTCAGCTCCTGGCATAAGGCCTAAGTGGTACAAGGACAACTCTCCAACACAAGAATACTCAACCCAGGGCTCACCAGGCACCTACCAGAGCTCAAGTTCACAGTGCTCACAGTCCAGGCTGGAAATAGCCCAGATGCTGCCAAGAGGAGGAGTGCAAGGGAACTGTGATCTACTCCTGCAATGGAACATTACACACGTACCGAGGAGGGGGCAGGAGCCTGGGGACATGCCGTGGAGAGAGGGAAGCAGACCAAAGCACGTAGGCTCTGAGTCCCTTTACATGAAGTATGGGAAGAGGAAAATACATTTATTGTATCTCAATATTTTATTTATTTATTTACTTACTTATTTTTGAGACTCAAGCTGTTGCCCTGGGTAAAGTGCCGGGGCATCATGCTCATAGCAATTTCCAACTTTTGGGCTCAAGGGATCCTCTTGCTTCAATTTTTCTATTTTTAGTAGAGACAGGGTCTTGCTTTTGCTCAGGCTGGTTTCAAACCCATGAGCTCAAGTAATCCACCAGCCTTGGCCTCCCAGAGTGTTAGGATTATAGGTGTGAGCCACCGTGCCTGGTCTTATTTTATTTTTTATTTATTGATTTTGTTTTGTAGAGATGAGAGTCTTGCTATGTTGCCCCAGCTAGACTCAAAACACCTTGGTTCAAGCAATCCTCCCACCTCAGCCATTCGAGTGCCTGGGACTACAGGTGTGCAGCAGCTGCCCAGCTAAGTAAATATATTTTAAAAGAAACTTAGCACCATAAATGCCAGTATCACTTTCCATAAATTAAAAAGTAACTAAAAAAACCACATACATACAAAAAGGCAGAAGCTGGAAAGGTGTTGGACACTCAGGAGGCTTCTGTCTGACATGACCAGAAACTGAACAGGCACCAGAGGCTATGGTCGGAGCCTAGGGTGCCACACCAGGGCCACAGAGTCAGACCTGGCCCCAAAACTGCTGACCAGTCCAGACAGGACACTCAGCTTCTCAGGCCCAGCTTCCTCTTCTGTGAGAGGTGAGAGTCAACTAGCCTTACAGGGGTGGGGTGAACAAACAACCTGCATTTCAGCAACAGCTCCACAAAACACCAAATTTGACAGACTGTCGAGAGGGTGGTGAACACATGAGTAAATAGGAAGAGTAGATGGATGGCAAATTCCTAAAGCCTGGAAAACTGCCTTATCCCAATGCCTTTTTCCTGTGTAAGCAGTTTGCTTGTGTGTTTCTGGACTTCAGAATCCTGCACATGAGCACAAGCACAGCACACACCTGCGCACACACAAACATACACGGAGGATTAGACCTGCCCACGCCCAGAAAATATGTAGCTTTATCATTTCCCCCTGAATAAACAAGCCCCACGACACAATAAAAATGGGAAGGCAATTGCAACTGAAACTCCCACCCAAATCCATTTCTGCCCCTAAGGCAGTGACTTTCCTGAGCATTCCTGAGATCACTACAAAGTCCAGATATTTTGGAGTAAGCTGAGCTGCTTCTCATTTGTTTGTAGTCTGAGCCACTTCCCTGCAAATGCCCCTGCCCAGCCACCCTAGGCCAGGCTGACCGAGAAGGTGCACATGTACTTTACACACACTGGGCTGCAAACTGTCCTCGGAACAACTGCAAAAACACCCTCTGGTTGGTGAGCAGCCCAAGGTCAGTTTTCATGCCAATGTTTAATGGCTCATCCATGAGGTCTGGGGCCCTGGCAAAGGTAGGGCCCAGCAGCTTCTGTGGGAAAACAAGACATTACTGTGGATCTGGCACCAGGGCTTCATGAAAAGGAACAGGTGCTAGCCCTGCGCTGTCCCCCTGCCCCTGCCTGAGTACTAGGAGAGGCAATTAGAGCCCTTGTGTGGTTCAGATTCTTCCTTTCTGCAAATCTAGTTATTACCTCAGTTCTTTCTGAAGCCAGGTGCTGCCCATTAGGTGGACATAAAGTGACTGTAAGGGAAGCCCCAGCAGGTGCTCCTGGGGCAGCAGGTAACTAAAAAACCTGAGGCACCAGAGGCTATGGTCGGAGCCTAGGGTGCCACACCAGGGCCACAGAGTCAGACCTGGTCCCCAAACTGCTGACCAGTCCAGACAGGACACTCAGCTTCTCAGGCCCAGCTTGGTGGGGGGTGGTGGTGAGTGTTGTCTATACCAGCTCCCACCACTGGGTGTGAGGAGCAGGAGAGGGGAGCATGTGGCCACCAGCTGGATGCACCGAGTCCTGCCTTCAATGCCCTTCTGTGGCCCAGTTCCTTCCTGCCATCTGCTTAGGGAGCATCTGCAGGTCCTAGAGAACCAGGGCGAGCAGAGGCCCTAGGCTGACACAGCTACAATCACCCCTGCTGCCTGCCAAGGTGGGGAGGGTGCCTGCCCCACAAGTGAGCTGCCACTTCTGGATCAGTCCCTCACCACCACTCAGCCTCCCTCTACTTCTCAGGGTGGGTGGAGGCCAGTCATCATTGCTGCCAGGTCCAGCTGGCTTCAACCACAGGCCTCTGCATGATGGCCCCAGGCACCTCCAGCGGGAGGGTCTCTACTCCCTCCTAAGCCTCTATCTACAGGCCCCAGCCCAGATGATGGCCTCCTGCCAACCACAAGGCTGAGCATTCTGTCCCCTCCCCACACCAGCCCGAGAGATGTGGAGCCCTGGCTCCGGGGGTCTCTCTCACACTGGGTCCTCCATCACTACCCTTCCATCTGATGGCCACAGGAGATCCAGATAAAGCTCCAAAGGGTTCCTGTCGCCCACAGATCATGATCCATCTGCTCATGATGCCTGCGCGGATCTTTCCAGAGACCCAGACACCCAGACACAATTCAGCCTCCTACCACTGCACTTCCTCCTCAGACACTAACCTGACTGAGCACAGACCTTCTTCCATCAGGCCTGGGTGCAGAATTCCAGCCAGGATGCTCCCTCCAGCCAGGATGACCCCTCCAGCTGGAGCACCGGACCCTAACCTGTCGCTTCAGCCAAGTCACTTCCTCAGCCAATTCTCACTCACTAGACAAATAGGCTCTGAATCCACCCACATGCCAACCAGGGCACTGACACCAGAGATCTAAAGATGAGTTTATGAAATCTCCACTCTGACTTAGCAGCCAGTCTGACCCTGCCTGACACACCGGCACCTCTTCAACCCAGTAGCACCTGCTCCCTGGGACTGCCTGCCCCCACCCTTCAGTGGCCAGGCAGGGCAGTGCAGGCAGTCAGGCCCCCAGGCCCTGTGGGTCTCTGTGTGCACCTGTGAGGTCAGGCTGCACAGCTGCCCTTCAGTCCTCCTGTCCATGAGATACCTCAGTTTTCTTTTCCAGTTAGGGATGAATACGCCTGAATAAGGGGCCAACCCCTCTCCAGAAGGAAGAAGAGAAGCAGGAAGATCCCCTGCTGAGAGCCTAGGCTGTGGACTATTTACTCAGAGGCCCCATCAGCACCTGCTAAAACTACAGGTGTCCGGCCCCCGGGGGACCCACCAGCTACTCTGTGCACACCCCAGACAGGGCCTGGCACCTGGACAGTGCTTCCAGAATGAACACATGAAAGCAAAGAGGGTCCCAGTCCTGAGATCACATGTCTCAGAACCCAGGGTTCACAGCTGACAGGTGTTTGCATCCATCTGCCCAGGTGCCTTCCTGAGCCTTTGCCCCCAGAAAGATGATTCAACATCTTCAGCAAGAAGGCAAAAGAGAACAAACCCACCACAAGCTTCGCTGTATTTCTTTATGGTTTAGCAAGAGGTGGAAATATGGCAGAAATAATTCCAGATGCTCTGATGGTGGTCCCTCAGGGGTCACCCACACTCTGGGATACTCAAGGGCTAGGATGGGTGTGGCAGTAGTCTGGGCAGCTTTTGGAAGGTCTCTGGACCCAAAGGCCTTCAGTTTGGGTGTCTCCAGCAGCAGATATTTCTGGATACCCAAAATCCAAAGGAAAACACAAATGCTGGCCTTGCTACTAAGCAATCTGTCCTTCAGACCCAAAGGAGGACATGTGACCACAGGCTGCAGTTACAGCCACTGCCACCTCCCTGAAGCCCCGATGGAGCACCTCAAGTCAGTGAGGCCTGAATCTAATGTTGCCCTGGATCCCTTCACAGCCAGGCCTGAGACCACACCAGAGTGCCAGCTTCTCCACATTGCCTTCCTCCTGCCTGGGGTGAGTCTCACGCTCAGAGGGGCTATAAACATACACAAGAGGGTCAAGAGTGCCTCCAACAGAGGGCCAGAGCAAGAGGCAAAAGAAACTTCCCACAGTGGGCAAATTCATTGATTTATGTTAATATTTTGCCCAAACTGCTGTTTCAAACTGCTTGGGTCATTGTGGGGAGTTTCTGGAGCACTCACTGGGCAAAGCAGGCAGAATTTTCTGAGCACCCGTGGAGCCACCTTGCTCACTGGAATAGTGCCAGAACAGGGGTCTAGACCTCAGGCCCAGCTTTGCTGGGCACCACAGACACACTACCTTACTTCTCAATTCCCCCACTGTAAAGTGAGATAAACTTATCCAGACTCCACCAGGTACTGGGAAATTCATGAAAGGCGGTGGGTATGGTGCCTGCAGAGACTGTCAAAGGCTTTATCACCTGCTGGAGTCTGAGAAGCACCAGGAGGCTGGTGGACTCATGAAATTCTCCTCTCAATGCATTTCCTCATCAGCAACATTAGGAGGATAATGGTCACTACCTCAGAGATTCCAAAAAAGGATCAAATGAGTTAAATATGAAAATATTTAACATAGAGTAAAAAGCACAAGAAGTATTAGTAACCATCATCACCATCATCATTACCATCACCATACCATCATTGCCAACACCATCACCATCATCACTACCATCACCATTAGCAGGAGCAATAGCAGAAGAAAAAGACTTGGCTGAATAAATACAACATGGTCCACACGCAGTATGAATCAGGCTTAATGCTATAGCACTGATGAACCTTGAAAACACTATACTAGGCTCGGTGCCTGTGGCTCAACGGGCTGAGGCGCCAGCCACGTACACCTGAGCTGGCGGGTTCGAATCCAGCCTGGGCCTGCCAAACAACAATGACGGCTGCAACCAAAAAATGGCCGGGCGTTGTGGCGGGTGCCTATAGTCCCAGCTACTTGGGAGGCAGAGGCAGGAGACTCGCTTGAGCCCAGGAATTGGAGATTGCTGTGAGCTGTGATGCCACAGCACTCTATCCAGGGTGATAGCTTGAGGCTCTGTCTCAAAAAAAAAAAAAAAAAAGAAAACACTATACTAAGTGGAATAGGCCAGGCACAAAAGGACAAATCCTGTGTGATTTCACTTAAATAAGCAGTCAAACTCACAGGGACAGAAGTAGAATAGTGGGTGGTAGGAGCTGGGGTG
>CAUYON010212059.1:0-24004 GCA_963573935.1 Arctocebus calabarensis
AGGCGCCTGTAGTCCCAGCTACTTGGGAGGCAGAGGCAGGAGACTCACTTGAGCCCAGGAATTGGAGGTTGCTGTGAGCTGTGATGCCACAGCACTCTATCCAGGGTGACAGCTTGAGGCTCTGTCTCAAAAAAAAAAAAAGTGCACCTATCTCCTCCTGTGTTTGTTTGCAAATTTCTTTGCTGGAACCAATACTCCTGACCATTTGTCATGGAAATTTTCATTATAAGATTAGGTTGTGGGCGGCGCCTGTGGCTCAAAGTAGTAGGGCGCTGGCCCCATATGCCAGAGGTGGTGGGTTCAAACCCAGCCCCAGCCAAAAAAAAAAAAAAAAGATTAGGTCGTGAGTTTTATTATAAAGCAACAGAAATGTTTAAACTCACTTTAAATATTTCCCTCCTACATTTTTGTCAGAAGTGTTGCAATCTCAGGTTGAGTGTCTAGAATAAGAAATTGGTGGATTTTTCTTCTCTTCTTAACTTCTCTAAAGTTAAAGATGCCTCAGATGAGTGCTGCAGGTTTTCTCTAATCCGAGTTATAGCATCCCAAGTCTTTGGGGACGCCACAATATAGTAACATACTTCATGGCACACGTTGTTCCCTGACGGGAACGTCAGGACAGCTGCCTTGTGTTCACATTTCACAACACTAGAGTCGGAGCATTTATCGATCTTCACCTGGGAGGTTCGTTCTGGCTGACAGCCCAGAGAAAGTCTACCATTCAGGGATGGTAAGGGTCAACTAGGACTTCCCTAGACTTTTAGCTTTGAGGCTTACGATAAGTGTGCCAAAGATGCCTTGGTCTTTAAGAGCACTTAAATATGTTATGATATCCTTCTATCTTCTGTGACTTAATCATAGTTTGTAATGTATCTATTTATAACTGTACTCTTTCATCCAGGTCTATATTTTGAGCCTAAAAACACTGTTAGGATATCTGTGTTCGGATATTTTTCAAGGGATTTTAAGCAGTAAAATATTATAGCATATTTCTCATATTCTTAAATTCTGATATAAATATCCTTATTCCTTCCAATTTGTTGTTACCTTATCTTTTATCTTTTTACAGCCATCTCTCAAAATTTTATTTCATATAAACAAATTTCTGAAGCCAGACATAGCAAGACGTTCATAATTTGAACTGTTTAAACTTCTGAATAACTAATGCAAGTTTTCAGTGTATAAAACAACTCCCTCTACATTTGTAAAATACCTAACCCTAATGTTTTCTTACAGTCTGAGTAGTTTAAAGTTGCTTCCTTGCCAAAAATAATATTATCGCATATTACAAAAAGCATAAGTAAAATAAAATGGGATTTGAATTTTCATTTATTTTTTTCCATACAACTTTATTTTATATCAGAGAATGTGATGTATCACAATATTACTTAATCTAAGTCTTTAGCAATGTTGACAGGTGTTTGTGTGCAGGTGACACATTTATTTTCCTATAAAGTCTAACTTTTGGAAAATTAACTTGCATGTATCTTTATTTCATGAAATAAAATAAATCTAACTTTGCCTATAAATATTTGAAGTCTCATTATATTTGAAGAAAATTTCAGTTTATTCATCATAACCCCTCTTAGTATATGCATACCACATTCATTTAGATCCATTTAGAATTTGGTAACAAAATACAACTGCAACTGTTATGAGAATGTTCTAGTTAGAGTCAAGATCCACATTCATTTACAATGATCCACATTCTAGGAGTAGATCTCCTGTCAAGAACTCCTATTGTTAAAGTAAAATGTTGCATTTTGAAATCCTCTCTTGTAAACCAAAAGTATTTCAGAAACTCTGGGGCCCATGGATTTATTATGCTTTGCATTTAAATCATCGTGTATCCTGTGATTATATTTTTTAGATGATCTCTAGTCTAGTTGTTTTGTTATGGCTGAAATAATTTAGCTTGTTTTTGATACAGAACTATCTAATTTGAGCTTTCTGTCCTCCTTTAAAACATAACTCTATTTTCTGTGTGGGAGAAAGCTCTTGTTAAAGAGAAAATGTTCACCTGCATTCCAATGTGAAATCTGTAATAAATAAACTGACCTGTTTGAGTTAGTTTTCACACTTAATTTTTTTTAATGGTAATTTTTGGTTGCGTTTAAGAAGGGCTGGAATTTTAGCCTATTTTTTAGCATTGTATAGTTGGATTTTTTTTGTCACAGAAAAATAAAAGTCTGCCTTTTCTCTGAAATCTACTAATCGCCATACTTTCTGCTTTAAAATATGTATCCCAGTTTCTGGTCTCTATTTGAATTTTCCTAGTATATAAATTAATATTTAATAAATTTCATTATGGATGACCAAAATATTTTCTATGTTATTGATAAAATGCATATGGTTCCCTAGTTTATAATCAAATCAAGCAAAAGTCATAATGAATTAAAACTAGTATTTTCCAGATTCACTTGTTTCCAAGAAATTTCATCCCAGAAATCATATTTGCTATAAGGTTATTTATAAACTATGACATTTAAGGCTTACTGGGGGGAAACTCTTTCATTTATTTCATTGTTAAAATATTTCCACTGATGCCAAGGAAAATCATACCTTAGAAACAAAATAAAATGAAATTTTATAAACTGCCTAAGAATATGCTTGCATATTAGTTTCTGGAATGATTGCTTCTGGTTTGGAGAAAAGGATAAAAAGCCAATTACTGTCATTCATTTTGCAGTAGCAGTTAGCATTCAAAATTTAAAAACAGAAAATAGTGCAACTACAGTCATACTTAAAATATATTGAATCTTGGCGGTTGTTTCTTTCCTACAACAATAGTGAGAGTGGTTCCTGGGGCCCTTATAAACTATCAGGAAAATAGGATTTTGTGTAATGAATTTTATTTTGCAGACTATATTTCAATTTACATTCATTCTACTTAATAGAGGGTATATGTAATATATAATGATAAGATCACTTACATATTAGATTTTTGATTTTGAGCTGCTGACAGGACATATATCTTAAAATGTCCTGAGGCAGGAGAAGCTGCAGAAATGGAACTTAGACTAGAAGTAGAATGTGACGATATAGGCAGAAAAAACAGAGCAGGAAGTTCAAAGACAAGGCCATTGGATATTGCTCAAGATTTAAAATAATAGAATTAAGTGGATCTGCCAAGAAAATGCAATAAAGTTTACAGAGATAGAGAAGGTTAGAGTAATGGAAACAGAGTAAGGACAAGAGTATTGTCATCAGGGTTGATAAATGAAGAAATGTAAAGAGAGTGAGTATTGAAAAGGGACCACTGACTTTCATTTTTGAAGGAACAGTTTTATTAGATGGTGAGTAAGATTGTAGCAAGTGAAGGAATGAGATGGGGTAGGGCTTGAGTATCCTCTGGCAGTGAAAGGAAAGACAAAGGTGAATAGCCTGAGGACTAGCAGGCCAGGGAAAGAAAGATTTTAGGTTGGTTGAAAACTAAGCTTTTTTTGTAAGTAATTAAAGGAGGAGTTGACAAAGATAAAGATGAAGATGTACTTGGGAAGGAAGAGTGAGATGGTAAAGAAATGTAGTCAAGATCTAGAGCAGCACTATCTAATAAAACTGTCTGTGATAATGGAAATACTGTCTATCTGCACTGTTGGGAACCCATGAGACTGTTGAACACTTAAAATGTGATGTCTAAGGCAACTGGAACACTAAAATTTTAATTTCATTTAATGTGAATTAAGTTAAAATTAAATAGCCACATGTTGCTCTGGGTAACAAAGATCTAGTGTATAAATACAATAATTAATAAGCAAGAGAAGAGGGTTGGACATTGTGAGAACTAAAGGACAAGTTTCAAAACAAGTTTGAAATAGAGATGATAGTGTTTGAAGGAAGTCTTGGTCAAATAGTTTCATTCTTTTTCATAAAATAGGTAGTATCATCTGCCAAGAGGGGTAAGGCAGGGAGCATGGGAAAGGTTTTTGGCAACGCCCTGTGGGAATTTCCAGTGGAGAATCTAGAGGAATCTCAGCAGCATTGCCAGGCCCCGCAGAGGTGAGGCTGTGCATTTGTTTTGGGTCTCCTCTTCCTTGTCCGGTGACTTTTTTAAGTAGCATTCAGGGGAGAACTTGATCTTAATTCTTGGAAAGGCTAGAACACTGGTGAAGTAAATAAATGCTGACCATGAGATCTGTATGAAGTAAGCACAAAATTTTAGATGAAAATAAGAAGGGACATGGGTAAGGACTCCAGAGCTGGAGGGAGAAGAGTAGGTCCCTTAGATGTCAGACTCTTGGAATGTAAGCAAGGTCATAAAATATTCGTTTGTGCAAACTGCAGATTTTGGAGGTGGAATTTTCAACAGGAAATGGGATAAGAAAAAAGCCCTAAGATTAAGAAATGGCAGTCAAGAGAGGAACGTATAGGGCTGAGGCACGTAATTTCCAAATTTAGAGAAGAGTTTTAAAAATTATTTTTGTTCCAATTTGCTTGCACTGTATCTTTGCTACAAATTCACTTGCAAATATATCTTTGCTGCAATTCGAAAGTATAGTCTTTTCTTAAATAATCCAAATTTGAATAGTAAAACTGAGATTTAATCTTAATATTTGCAATGATATCCAAATTTATAAAAACTAAATTCAGAGCCAACAGGGACCTGTGAAATTATGTTATATAAAGTTTGGGTCTTACAGATAGGGGACTATAATCTCTAGTTCAAGGTTACATGGCCAGTGAGTGGTAGACTTGAGACTGATTGCAAGTCTTCACAGATCCCCTTTCCCTGGGCTAGAACTCGAGCAGTGCAGTTCCACTCTGAAATCTCCCGTCGGTATCTAACAGTTTGTACTCTAGAAACATTTAAATGCAGCATGCAATATTACCTACAGGACTTTCTTACATTAGTTTTTCTGAATTTGCACTTCCAAATTACTGTTGAGTTGACCATGCTGAAACCAGAATCTTGCTAAACCAGCGTTCTCCTGTATCTTACATCAGAGTTTTCTCATTCATAATTCTTTTGACATTTAACATTAAGAAAAAAGATGAATAGACAAGACTTCTAAATGTTAATAAATGTAGAATCCAGAATTATATTTTGGACTAGGTTTAGCTGGGAAGGAGTTTGTTAATCAGCAGCTGTTTTTTTACTTTTTAAAAAGTACCAAGTGTTGTGCCTCTCTGCCAGCTCTAATCTCTCACTTCCTCTCCCGTACCCTTCTCTCTACATTCATCCTGTGAATGAAGAAAAATATCTAAAGAATATGATCTAAGAAAAAGAGGACATTGTTTTCAAAAAATATTAGAACTGTGTGAGATTACTATCACGTCTCTTTTCACACAGAATAATATATCGAGAAATATACTGAAGCAATTGGCCATAATCCTGATTATTATTTATAAAATAATGTGTTCTGTGTGGCAATACCAGAAGTAAACTTTAAATTGTCTGTTTTTACATGGATCTCAAATTTTTAAATAAAATGACTAGACATACTAATCAGTAACTTTGCTAAAACACTTAAGTAAGAATTTATAAGTTTATGAGTTGGAGAGTTCAGGCCTTTGGTTTTTGTGACACCATTTAATTTAAGGGGCTTCTTTATGAGATCAACAACTCCAGAACCTTTGCTTTCATTTCTTGCAAAGACAAGCACAGTGAAATGGGATTATCTGCTTTAATAAACTGAACTAAAGCACTGTTCAAATGATCAAAGAATACCTTCAATTTCATTTTAATTCTTTAATTCCTTTTTGTCATGGGGATGTTTTGATAGGATAGCATTTGGCATACATGTGACAGGAAATTGGCATACCCTAAGATTCAGGGATTGACTCCTTTAATATATTTACTAAAATTAATATTAGTCCTTTCCACTCCCTCCCTCTCCTTTTCTTTTTCCTCCCCAAGAGGGACTCTGTTTTAAGTAAAGTTAAGGGATACAGAGATAAAAGGTATATTTCCTAATAGGAGCTGAGACATTGGTTCTCAAAATATGGTTCCCAGACCAGCAGTATCTGTCACCTGAGGACTTATTAGAAACACAAATTCTGAAGTTCCCTACCCTGGACCTTGAGAGTCAGAATTCTAGGGAGGAGACTCAGTGATCTTCATTTTCACAAGCCCTCCAGAGAACCCTGATGCACACTCAAGTGGACCATTGGTTTATGGGCTATAACTTCGTACCTTTTAAAAAAGAATATAGATGAAACTCACATACAAAAAATATTCACCATTTTAAAGTGTACAATTCAGTGGATTTTAGTGTATATGCAAGGTTATGCAACCTCACAAATGCTTAATTCTAGAACATTTTCATGCTCCAAACAGAAACTCTGTACCTATTAGCAGTCACTTCTCATCCCCAGTCTTCACTCCCAGTCCCTAGTAATTACTAATTACTTTTTGTCTTGATGGATTTGCCTATTCTGGATAATTTATAAAAATGGAATCATAAAATGCATGGCCTTTTATTTCAGGTTTTCACTTAGCATGATGTTTTCAAAGTTTATCCATGTTGTAGCATTATCAATGGTTCATTATTTCTGTGGTAGAATATACAGATATATTCATTTTGTTCATTCATCACTTAATGGACATTTAGTTTGTTTCTACTTTTTGGCCGTTATGAAAAATGCTGCCATAAACATTGATGTACAAATCTTTGTATGAACATACATTTTCAAACTTTTTAGGTATATAGAGTCAAGTTTCATTATTTGTAGTAGTTATGTCCATAAAGTCACTGCAAACTGAATTGGTGAATACTGAATCATTGCTCCCAGGAGAAATACAGGATTAGGTTCCTGAGAGCCTCTGGTTGCAACATTTTCATCAGTTGATCAACCTTGTTTTGTGTGTGTTTCCATTTAAAGGCACCTTATGTCACGTATATCTTACTGGTTCATTAACATGGAACCCAGATCTAATATGGCACCTGAATGAGGATTACTTAACAAGCATATTTTTCCCTGTGAGGCACATTATAGCCTTCTTTCATTTAGAAACAGTAGGCACCACTCAGGCACAACACTTGGGGGCCACTTTAAACAGTTAAATAGAAGATGTGAAAAACACGGCACTAGATAGACCTCAAAAGGGACAGTTGTTTTCAGCATGGTAGTCAAACACAAGCGCGAAATCTTCTTCAGGTGACTCAACTGTCACCACACTGCAAACTCTCATATCTGAATGACTGTGGAAAGCACCACAAAGTGGGGATGACAAAAATTATAGTGAGTAGGAGAATTACTAAATAATGGGGATCAACTATGTTGAAAGTGGACTTGCTGGATCGTATGGTAATTCTATGTTTAATTTTTTAAGAAACTACTAACCTGTTTTTTATAAAGGATACAGTATTTTACATTGCCACCAGCAACGTACTTGTGTTCTGATTTCTTTCTATACTTGACAACACTTACTTGGAGTGTAGCCATCCTGGTAGATATGAAGTAGTACCTTACTGTGATTTTGATTTGTATTTTCCTGAATCACTGAAGATGTTGAGCATCTTTTCATGTGCATCCATCTTCTTTGAAGAAATGTCTACTCAAAAACTTTGCCTCATTTAAATCAGATTATTTGTCTTTATATTGTTGAGTTGTAAGAGTCTTTAAATATACAGAGGGTGCCAAAAAATGTATACACCTTTTAAGAAAGGAAAAATGTATTAAAATTGTAATACTTAAGTCGCATTTGACTTGTGTAATTACAAGAGGTGCTCAAACATGACTGTGTTCATCTTTTGTTTTCAATATATATTGAGTACTATAATTTTAAAACAGTTTTTCCCTTTTTTTTTTTGAGACAGAGTCTCAGTTGCCCTGGGGTTGAGTGTCGTGATGTCATAGGTCACAGCAACCTCAAATTCTTGGGCTCAAGTAATCCTCTTGTCTCAGCCTCCCGAGTAGCTGGGACTACTGGAGCCTGCCACAATACCCAGCTACTTTTTCTATTTTTAGTAGAGACGGGGGTCTCAATTTGCTCAGGCTGGTGTCAAACCCCTGAGCTCAAGTAGTCCACTTGCCTCAGCCTCCCAGAGTGCTACTATTATAGGGATAAGCCACCATGCCAGCCTGCATTTTCCTTTCTTAAAATGTGTACATATTTTTTTGGCACCCTCTGTATATTCTGAATACTAGACCCTTAGATATTGATATGCAAATATTTTTCTCCCATTCTGTGACATTTGTTTTACTTTATTGATTAATGTCCTTTGATCCACAGAAGTTTTGTTATTTTAACGAAGTCCAAATGTATATATTTTATTCTTTTATTGCTTGTGCTTTTAAATTTCTGAAATGCTATCTTTGTACAGTTAATTACTACATCCTGGTAAAAGAATTGTTTACACATTTTTATTAGCAAAATCACAAACAGTTAGATTTCATGGTTTCCATAAATTATCACTTATTAGCTAAGGGATGTCATTTGTAAATGTAAAGCAATTGTTTGCAGGTTTTTGTGTTGTGGTTGTGAAATTTTTAAATACTGGCATCACAAGGGCCATACATTTATAAAAAGCAGTGTCAAATTCATTTAACAAACTTCTGGTTTTGTTTAGGAAAATTAAAGAAAAGCACTTATAATTGCTTTGACTAATATTTTCCTTTTTAAAAAAGAAATCTGACTCTTTTGAAAACAATGAACTTTCTGCCCTAAAAGTAGGGTCTCAAGAGCCATTTGTGAAAGAACACAAGAATCCTCGAACTTGGAAATAAACATGGATTAGTGTTTATTTGCATTAGTTTAAATGTAGTAGCACAATGTATAAGAAAACTGAATCTGTAACACTTAAGTTAGGCTAAGCAAGCAAATAATATCAGCTAACATGGCTTTAATCTACTAAGTAATTTAAAATCCAAAAGATCAAAGGAAATTATAACTAAAAACAGTCCTTCATGCAATTTCCCTGTAGAAGCAGGAAAAGGCTAGAAATTACATGTCACCTTCATATCCTGGTTTGCTGACCTTGTGCTCAGATCAAGCCCCTCTGTATGCCAGCTGTTACCATTATTGAGACCTTCCCCTGAGGGGTTAAGTAGGAGAACAACTCTCCTGTCCTATTGGAGAGCAAACACTGCGAGTTCCAGCCCCTGACACGCCTAATTCAAAGCAATCTGTGTGTGCTTGTCGCTGGGCCTGCCCGGCTGCTCTGCGGAGCTGCTCCTGCCAACTCTGCTTTCTGTTGGGCTGTGTTTTGCAGTCAGTGACCACTGTTGCCACTGCAATCATTTGCAGCCCAAACTGAGCCAGAAAAGTTTCCTTTTTTAACATAAAGGTAATATACTTACTCTTGCTTCTATATGTGTGAATTTGTTATTTGGAGAGAATTTATTAAAAAACCAACCTTTGTTTCAAGGATTGTATTTAAAATTCCAGCTGCTTTTTTTCAGTGTAAACTTTGAATGGGATCTTAAGGCATTTAAAACTTGTGAAGTTTATTTGAATGAAGAGTTTAGCACAGTAAGGTAAGATCACAGACATTTCTTAAGTTTGTTAAATTGTACTTTCTTTAAAGTTGGAAGGAAACCTGAGATTTACAACAGTTTGTTGTTTGGTACTTTGAGATTCTTGTTTAACCACTATCTGAATCAGAAAACTTTGAAAAGATGGGCTTGACATTACCAGTGATAGAAAAATAGATGTAAGATCTTAAGACTCATTTTAATCCCTTTTGTGAATTAAATATTGTAAGAAAATAGAAAACTGTTAACATCTTCCATTCTGTAGGAAGTTTGGTAAAGATACTCACTTGGAAACTAATCTTCAACAGAAAGCTTAATTCTTGTCGAAGTTCATTTCAAACACACAGCTTGATACACACCCTAAAGTTGTATTTGAGTTGATTAAATGTTTCACGCGTTGTGTAGAACTTAATTCTAAAATGGTAACTATATAATGATTGGATTTACTACTTAAAGCGTAAGTCAAAATACATTTACTATATTGCCTTTTACTTAAGATGTATATAGTTAACTTATATACAACTGGTAGAAAAATTCAGACTAACTTGAAATATTTTTATGTCTTGTAGTCAAATATAAACTTAAAAAATAATTAAAAATTTATTGAAAACTGAAGTATTTCATGGACACCATTGACTGACTGGGAATACCTTTCTTCAGTGATAATGGGAAAAATAGATAGCACACTTTACAATTTGCTACACAAATCGGTATTCCTGTTGAAAGAAAAAGAATGAAATACATCTTTTTTTTTTTTACCACAAAAGGATTATTTTAGATCATAATATTTATAATTAAGAAAACTTTAGTTCCCTTTGATGGCTGGGAAATCACTAAACTATGTAAATAATCTCTAAGCTTATGAGTGTTTCACTTGTAGGTTGTGGGTTTCCTAATTCCCAAGGTTTTAATGTCTGTAATACATTTCTGCTTTTTAAAATGTTAAAATAGTTGTTTTTGCATTGCTTTAATTTTTAGTTTTACAAATCCAGCAGATTATCTTACAATGCTTTCATTGCCAAAATATTCAATATTGGAATGTTTTATTGGATTATACTTTATTTGGAACTTTTTGTTTTAGTATATACAAATAAGGTAGAGTATTTTTATGTATTTTCCATGCATATATATATATATATATATATATATATATATATATATAGCTTACATGTTAGACCTGAATTTGAGAATTGTGAACATGAACTATCTGCATTGATTATGAAAAATATGTCACGTTTAAGTGTCTGAAATGACTGACCTACAAAGCTATCCAGAAACTACATATTAACTTTGCCTCAGTCTGGGAAATGATATGTATTATAAAATTGATTCATCCAATAATTAAATTTAATCCCACTTGTCTTTGTAGTTTATATTGAACCAGTCATCCCTCTTTGGGAAAATCTGGTTTTCATTGTTCATTTTGGGAAATCTGGTTTTCATTGTTTGCTGTGCATCGATTCCTTACCCTCTAACTGCTTTGAGTTCTGGAGTTGGATTAAGAGTTCTCACTGTATCATTCTTCTAACTCAGCATGAGTGAAGGACAGTTTTGACATGCAGACTATAGGAATATTTCTTCTTTTTAAAAACTTCCAGTTCTTGATCACATTTTGACACAGGAAATAAAACTGAGTTGTTTAGGATTAATACAAATGAGCTGCTTAGCCCATCAACCTTTTTGGAAAAAATATAAAACATAGCAACTAAAGTAAATTAGAAAAGCTCACTTGGGGAAGAGAGTGGCTCTTTATTCTTTTCATTTTAATTTCTGTTCTCCCATTTTAATTACTGTTAAACAGGCTCACATATTTAGATTCCAAGCACACTATTCACATGGAACACAGTAGGTGCTTATTATATGATTGGTAATTAAGGATGTTTACCTGTTTAAGAATATGATTTAATTATCTTTGTGAGAAAACAAGAATCCCATATCAATAGTAAACGTAATTTTAATTTATCTAATATAGCCAAGAAGGCAAATAACAGAATTCACAAGCATTTATATTGATAATTCAAGTAGAGAATAGAAAAAAGGTTTATGGATGTTCCGTGCTCTTACTACGCTAGATTACTGATCCAATTCAAGTAAGAAAAAAATCTTTATAAATTTGATGTTTTTCTAAGCCTAAAGTAAATCTCAAGCATTCTTTAAATAAAAGGATATCTTTAATTGTGTTTTATACAAATACCTTGAGTGATATTTCCCAAGTTGCTCAGTAACTGAAGGATACATTATTTGCTGGGCTCTGTAGGGAAGAACACGTTTGGGGAGCTACTGTAGGAAATTTGATTTGCTACTTCTCAAACTTCACAGAACAGCAGGGGGTGGGGCCCAGTGGCAGATACTTAACATTTGTGGGGAAAGGATAGATCATTCTAAGTGTAGTATAAAAAAAAACACACCACTATTTAAGTCAAACAACTTTTAAGTGCCTTATGGTGATTGATCTCCATTTTGGCCTTAAGAAAGACATTTAAAAAAATTCTCTTGTGTTCTTTTGCCTCACAAAATAGGAGTAGGATTTTCTTGGTTTGATGGTTTTTTTCCTTTGAGATGCTAAGTTCTAAAGTTTTGAGATGTATGAAATGTTAAACATTCATGGGGTGTTTTTAGATGTGCTTGTGATCTGTTAAATAATATTTGTTAAGTTCAGTAATGTGTTTCTGTGTTTCCATTGGGGAAGAGCTCTAGTGATACACACAGATTGCTCAATTTGAAAGCCACCCATTTTGTGATTGTAGTTCAGACAAAATAGTTTCAAGTAAAATCTCATGGCCTAAGGACAGACTTATCATATCTTGGGGGTCCTGTTTATTACCAAAGCATCTTATAATTCTTGTTTGGTAATGATGTGAGGCTAGGTAGCTGGCCTGCTATCTGAAGATTTTCTGACCCTAGAATTCGAAAGTTTAAGATGTTTAAAATGCTACCAGAAATTTTTTTTCCCTGGGAATGCAACTTAAGGGAATGTGTGTTTTTGTGAGAAGAGCTTGAAACTTCATTTTAGAGACTGACTACAGTTGGGGAATACCTTTTTGAGTGTTAAGTAAACTCATTAGTCAAATTAGCTATTTCCTAAACTTTCTTCAAAAGATCCGTAAGTAATTGAGGCTGTGTGACAACTTGTTTCACATTTCTATATCATTGTTCCACATGAATTCTGCACAGTTGTCTTGCTTGAGCTAGTGTCTTATTAAGACTTTCTCTTTGCCATACCCCTACCCCCACCCTATCACCTTAAGTAACCTCTTTTCATTGTAACGAAAAAACCCAAGTGGAGATAGTTTAAATACTAAACTTCACTAAAAGAATTTTTTAATATGCAGCAGTATTCTGTATTTCTAAGCAATATGTTCTGAATGTTGGATATTTTGACTGGCAGTTGATTGCACTTATAAATTGATTAGGATTAATTGTGGAAAGTATAAATCATTGGTTCTCAGCTCTGGCTGCACATTAAAATCAATTGGGTAGCTTTTAAAATGCTAATGCTCACACTTCACCTCAATATGAATTAAATCAGAACCTCAGAGATTGTAGCCCTGTTCCTATATGCATATATTTTTTATATTACCAAAGCGATTCTAATGTTCAGTTAATGATGAGACTGCTGTATAGACTTGTAATTTTGTGAACATTTGTTGTATTCAAGACTTGTAGAAATGTCTTGGCGGTGTTTTGGATTAGGTAACTATTTAATAGGAGGACTTTGTAGAATTTTTTTTCTTGACCGTTGTTTGACATTTCTGATTATAGAAAGCCTCTGTAGTTTTATTTTGTATATTCGTCATTATACGGGTTAGCACAATTCTCCCAACTTAGCTTAGGGTTCAAAAGAAATTAGTGCAGCTTAGTGGAATTTATACTCATCTGAAATGAGAGCACAAAGATAAGAAAACTCTCTGTGTCATTGATACTTATCAAGACATTTATAACATAAGTGGTGGATATTGTGTAGAATAATTTTTGTGGATGAACTTGGAAAAGAGATCTCTGCAAACTGCTTTAGTAATTGCAACACTGTGTCATGCTCCTTAAATGTATGTGTAGTATTTAGGAAGATAAGTATTTATGCTAAACAGAGGTTGTTGACATCATATCTCAGATTGTGAAAAGATACACTTCATTTTATACCCAAATTTCTCTTCCCATATAGATATATTACCAAAGGTACATTGGACATTAAACTGAGAAAAATGAAATTGATGTTTAACACTGAAATTGCTATCATCTCTACATGTATGAATCTCTGCTTTGACATCCTAACTCATTTCTAGCAATAATTTTGCTTTCCAAGTTCAAAACTTTCAGATTTTCTATGGCAGATATACTGTAATATCTTCCTAAGATTATTTTATTTTTATAATTTTTGTTGTTAATCCAAGAGGAAATGTGGCAATTTTAATTTTTATTCTATATAATTTATGTGTTTGTAAATAACATGAATAGTTTTTGTAAAAGCTGAAACATAAAGCATTTGCAATTTGTCCTTATTGGCTCCCTTATCAATATACAGGATGGCCATAAAGTTCATGTGCAATTAAAATATTTGTCTTTTTTTATTGCACACTAACTTTATGGCCACTTTGTATATCATATGTGTGATCACATTAAAAGAGTTTATGTACAAATATTACATTTCATTTTCAAAGATGCCCTTTATCATAAGTTGAAACTACTTACTTGATAATATAAGCTTAATAGTAAAAACAGTAAGTTTTTTTAAAATTATTTTTTTACTAAATCATAACTTTGTAGATTGATGCATTTGGGGGGTTCAGGGTAAAAACAGTAAGTTTTTATTGTTGGAAAACTATAATCTTTCACTTTCGGACCTCCTGATGCTCAGGTTGCTTTCTCATGGTGTGGAAGCGCTGACGCCCAGGAGGCTCTCCTGAGTGCACGTTTAGAGTCTAGGTCTTCAAAGGTGTACCGCTGTCTCTTGGGGAAAATGGCTTCCAACTTATTGCAGCTTAAAGAGAATACTAGCAATAATAATACCTTATAATAATTGTATAAGTGATTAGGTGAAGCTATTTATAAGTTCTTACTGAAGAAAAGTTTAATGGTAGAGAGTTCATGAACTCAAAGAAAAATAAGAAACTTGGTCTCAAAAAGAAAGATTATATTTCTTTATTTAAGATTACCCATTTTAGTTCCTTAAAATTGCCTGATTCTTTGATTAGAAATTCTTCTGTGAGGTTACAATTACATTGTTTTGAAATAGTCCAAATACTATGTAACAACAAAGATCAATCCATTGCCTTGCTTTTTCAAGTTTGCATAGTATGATATATGTATAACTCCTCTTCTTAATTTAGTGAAGTATGTCTCTGATACTCTTAAATGCTGAATTGTGCCTTTTAAAATTATCTTGAGAAATATTGAATCCAGAAGCTATTTTTCATTAGGACCTTCAGATAGAATTTTGTATCAGTAGCTTTTAGTGGTCCTACAAAAGCTAGGTGAACTTGGCATTGTCTTAAGTATCTTGAGGTAGTGGAAAAGCCTTTCTTTAGAGTGATATTGATGTGGGGCTGAATCTCAGACATATTATTTGGATAATTTAATTTAATATTTTTGACTCAGTTTTCTCTATAATAAGTATAATAATACCTTCATAGCAGTATTGTGATGAAAGTGCTTGACATAATGAGATGTTTAGGGAAAAAATACTCCTACTGGCAAAACCTGGCTGATTTTCTTCTACTGTCCAGCTTTAATAGCTCCACTACAGAAATGCCAGAATAGCATAGTTCTTTGTCATTTTCTCTTGGCATTAAGAGAAGCTGTTTATTCCTCGGGCCATAGCACTAAATGTTAATAGGCCAACCTGGCACCAGTGATCAGAAATGAGTCCATTATTTTAGGATAAGCATCATGCAACTTTAAAGGAACCATTTTATATTAAAACAGGTTTAGTAAATAATGGATATGTGTATCTTCAGACTGCTTTTATTCCTTATATGAAAAAAGACTTGGGTTTCTTATACACTCATTTTCTAATATCTGGTACCACTTGAGAGAGGGGAAAAAAAGGAACTCATGCAGTTAATTGGGCAGAGTGATTCCATGTGTATGGGTTCGTATATGTGAGTTGCACTAAAAGGGTTAAAGTCCCGTTGGTTGTTATTTCCCTGCCCCAAACAGTTTGAGAGTCAAGAGATAAGTAATAATTAAACTTGACAGCCTAGACAACATAGTGAAACCCCTTGTCTACAAAAAATTTAAAAATAAGTTGAGTGTGGTGGTTTGTACCTATAGTCAGAGCTACTCCAGAGGCTGAGGCAAGAGAATCACCTGTGCCCAGAAGTTGGAGGCTGTAGTGAACTGTGATCGAGCCACTGTACTCCAGCCTGGGCAACAGAGCAAGACCCCATCTCCAAAAACAAAACAAAACTAAAACCTTGATTATCAGTTAGAATATATACATATATGTGTGTGTGTATTTTCTCTGCCTTGATTAGAAAAATGGGCCTTTATTTCTCTGTCAGCTATTACTGTTTATCTACTTTGGGGGTCCATTCTGGTTTAATTGTGCAGAGTGCTTCTTTGGGCTTGTCTTGTCATTACTTAGGCATAGCCCTCTTGTAGCCTCCCCATCTCGTTTGTGACTTTGCCTAGCTGCAGGCAAAGTGTGTTCCAGGGACCAGCGACATGGGTGTGTTGTTGGAGGGAGTGTTGGAGGATTGTTGCTCTACTCCGTATGAGCCATGTTGGATCTGCATCTTAGCTAAGACCCCAGGTTATCCTTAGGTTTGGAAGCATTGGTTTAGTCAGTGTTTTCATTTTATCCAGTGAAGCTCCATTCTAGGCAGAACCTCTCTTTTGAAAAAAGGTGGTTGGTTACAACATACAATCTTGGTGATCCAGTCTTGCCATTTATTCTTAAATTTGGTGTTATTAATCTGGTAAAACAAAGAGTTATTCTAAAGTACATCATCTTAGTTTATGGAATGTAGTTTAGCACAAAGCTCTTATAACCTTGGCATTAGGCTTCCTAGCCTCACCATTTGTCATCAGCATGTGTCATTGAGTACCTTACTTAGACCGTATCAGGTTTTCTTTTACAAAATGGGTTGGTAATCCCTGCCACACCTGTTTTCCAAGGGCTATTAGGAAGATCAACTCAAGTGAGATCATATGTGAGAAAGTGCTTTGGAACTATCCAAGAGGTATACTGTTATAACCATTGATGGGGACGAAGATGGTGTTCCTTCAGGCTATGTGGGCCCTGTGTTTGTTAAGGATAGTGGTGGCTTTGCTGAATGTTACTGTGGTAATTGGAACAATCTGTGTGTTCTCTAAAACAGTAAAGATTTAGATTTTACCTTGGAAGTTTTCTGGCCACACTAGCACTTTTGACCTTTAATTCCAAGAAACTGCTATGAGGGTTTCTTTTTTTTTTTCCGTAGAGACAGAGTCTCTTTATCACCCTCGGTAAAGTGCCATGGCATCACACAGCTCACAGCCACCTCCAACTCCTGGGCTTAGGCGATTCCCTTGCCTCCGCCTCCCGAGTAGCTGGGTCTACAGGCGCCCACCACAACACCTGGCTATTTTTCATTGCAGTTTGGCTGGGGCCGGGCTTGAACCCACCACCCTTGAGATATAGGGCCGGCACCCTACTCACTGAGCCACAGGCGCCACCCTGCTATGAGGTTTTCTTAATATTTTCTAAAATGTATTTGTATTCTGGGAGCCACTTAAATGGTTTGATTGCATCCTTTGGATAAATTGTGTGCCATTAACATATTTTGATATATAATACAGGCATGTGCCATATTAACATTTTAGTCAATGACAGACCACATACCTATACCGTGGTCCCATAATATTTTAACAGAGCTTGTAAAATTTGTAAAATTTCTTGTTATAACATAGTAATGCCACACATTACATTTTCAATGTTTAGGTATGTGTAGTTCCCAAATATTTACCACTATGTTATTATTGCCTATGGTATTCAGTACAATAGCATTCTTTATGGATTTGTAGCCTAGGAGTAACAGGTTATACCAGATAGCCTTGGTGTGTAAGTACATTCAGTGATGTTCACACAGTGATGAAATTGCCAATTGACACATTTCTCAGAATTTATTCTCATCATTGAGCAACACATGGACTATATGTTGACAAATAAAATTTTCATAATTCAAATAGATGCTACCATGATTATATGATAGAATTTTCAATGAGATGCTATTGTTTTCTTTGAAATATAATGATTTTCATGTATTTTATAGGTGTAAATTTTCTGAGTTCCTAACAAGTAGTAGGATGTAATTATTTTAAACTTTCTAATCACATGAACTCTGATGATTTTTTTCTGTCTACAGATTGTATTTCTTCTCTAGAAGGTCTCTTTTAATGATTACAAGATTAGTCATGGTACTTTTGCCTCATAGATAATCATTTGTAATTTCAAATTTTTGTTCACAGTCTAAATTTTTGGAAATGGTGAGATAAAATAAATGAAACCCTTTGTCTGAATAGTTTGTTTTCATCTATTCTTGCTCTTTAGCTTTTTTTAATTTCCTGCTTTATCCAGTTATTAGACATGTTGTATAGAGTGTCATTGTAAAAGAACAGTTCTATAATTTAAAATATATATATAAAATTCTCAAATGAATATCTAGTTATTCTTTAAGGTAAAATAATTTTGTTTCTCTTTTTGCATTTTAATAATAATTACCTTTTGTTCATTTCAGTAATTGTGCTAAGGACTTTATATATTGCTTTAGTAATATTTTGTTACCATGAAAAGAAACATTTAGAGTAAAATCTGAAAACAATGCAGAAAGTAAAATGATAAAGTCTTCTCTACTCTTCCAAGTGGCCCAGTCCAACTTTCCAGCAGAAAACAATGTTAGCATTTTCTTATGTCCTTCTAGAAATTATCTGTAAATACCTGACTATACATATATGTACACATACATGCCCTGTATAGGTTGTTCTGCAGCTAAGTTTTATTAGCATGTAATAATGTTCTTTGAACTTCTGTCCATAGTAATGCATCCAGATACAATTCATTCTTTTTTATTGTACAGAATACTCTTACTCTTATATACTATAGTATATAAGAATACTCAGAATATAAGTTCCCTGTTGATGATAATTTAAATTGTTTTCAGTTTTAACTATTACAAACACTGCAGGAATCACATTCTAATGAATATATATAAATATATCTTTTACATATGTGTGTGTGTGTGTGTGTGTGTATATTTACACATTGTTCAAGTATATCCAAAGGATAAATTGCTAGTAGAATTATGGGTCAAAGGATAAAGATATCTTAAATTTTAAGACATTGCTGTTAGAAGGTCGTACCAATTTGAATTTCAAACTAATTTAACTCTAAAAGAAACCTAGACTTAAGAGACTAGACTTAAAGACAGTCAGAGTGAAGTAACTTGACCCAGGTGCTCAAAGTTACTAACTAGTATATACTCAGCTTTCACACTCAGACCTACCCAGTCTGTTTCTTCTAAGCTACATGCCTTGGTTGCCATTTTCTTTTCTTTTTTGCAAATTTTTAGAAATTACTTAACTCTTGGTATCCAAAGCTGCACTGTTCAATAAAGAAGCTACTTAGTACCCATGGCCATTTAAATGTAAATTTGAATTCATTAAAATGAAATAAGATGAAAAATTCTTCTTGTCATTTGAACAAGCCACTATTTTTCTTTATTGTTCAGGATTCATCGCTTCTCAGCCTTTTGGCTAAGATCAAGTGTATTGTTCAGGATTCACTGAGGTTACAAAGAATTAGGTTACACTAATTGCATTTGTTAGATAAAGTTACTCTACCCGCCCCTAAGAGGTGTGCCATACACTATGACCCCCCCCATCCCTCTCTTGGTTGCCATTTTCAAGCATAATTTTGGCTTTAAAACATTATTTCTTTTTATATTCTCATTACTCAAGCAATAGTGATAACTCTTTCATTAATAACATGAAGTCCTTTATGGTTTTCAAAACATTTTTGCATCCTTTTAGTAAAACTATGAGATGTATGTTATTTATTACCCTGAATTATATATGTGAAGAACTGAGGCCCAAAGAAAAAAACTTAAATTTTAAAATGGAATCAGATGATGGTGCTTGGCCAAAGACCTTGTGTCCTCTAAACTGCAGAATCTCTAAGGACATAAAATGCTATCGGAAAAGGTGAAATTAAGGATGAGATGAGGGATACTGGCAAATTATATTCATGAACGGGGAGGTACACTAAAGTACCTGGCATGGGCTCATCAATCCCCGACCCAGGGCCTCTGTCATTCCCTGTATGCAGTGGCCCTGGGAAAACTGGTGATTCCAACAAAAGCTGTCTTTCAAAGTTACTTATTATATTTGACCCAAAGTTTATTTTAATTTTCCACAATTTAAATATTACTATCACTGCATTTATAATCACACACCATTAGATTTATCACAATAGTTTGGCACAAGTAAAGGGTAATAACACTCTCAGGAACTCTGTTTTATTCCTTTGTATTACATTAGTTCTTCCTCTTGTCTTCTTTCTGATTAGTTCCCTCTAATTAGTATTAGACTGAATTTTTTTCCTCATTTGTCTCTGTTATAAAGAAAAGCGATCTTTCTTGATATGGTCCTTCAGGTCAACTTTTAAGGTCAGATTGAAACTCTGCTATTGCCTTGATTTCCTGAACTCTACGCAGATATATTCACTGAACCTAAATAACACATAGACATTTCTTAATTTTTTCTTTTTTTTATTCATTTATTTATTTTTATTTCAAGATATTAAGGGGGCACAAATGTTTTCACTGCATGGATACCTTGTGTAGTACTTAAGTCAGGGATTTTGTTTTTTAAGTCATTTATACATAGATCATGAATACATTTGTGAAAACTTAACAATCACTCACACTTGAATATGAAAAATGAAACACGATAGCCAGCCTAGGATGCTTTTGCTTTTTATTAGCTTTTACTTTTTTCTTGCTTATTTAAGAAGTCAAATTGATTGCTCCCATTTTATGATTAAAGAAACTGAATCAGAGAAAACTCATGTGATTTGCTTCAAATACAAGCCAAAATCTGAGTTCAAATTAGTCTTTATTAGTTCCTACTTCATTAAAGAAGTCTCCAAGTTACAAAACAGGTTGTGTTCCAAAAATTCTTTTGTAAGTCTGTTAAGTCAGTTATTTGGCACTTGAATTACATTTTAACAGAGTTGAAAAAAAGTGTTTAAAATGGCGATTAGGTCCCTGGCTGTCATACCAGAATCTATTTAACTCTTGTGCAACTACAAAATAATCCATTTACCATTTTTAAAAAGGGAATTGTAGTTGTGATTCTGGTGACAAGCAAAATGGAAAATTATTATTTCTGAGAAAAAGCAGATTTAATTAGAAGATAGGGATACATGACAATTGTGGAGAGTCAAGGGGGGATTTCAGATAATTTGAAAGGAATTTGAGCGTGATGGCATTCTGCTGTAAGCCCAGTTTCACCTTAAAACTTTAAAGATATTTGTTGTTAGATGGCCTCTCACTAGCTTAACTCACCTGACAGCTGTGATTAGGGTCAGTAGGATTGACTGAATTAAATACTTAGGAAAAAATAGGCTTGAGATGATATATTAACCAACTTGGGAATGTAAAAACAAACCAACAAATCAGAACTATTCCTTCCTTTTACCCTGATAGGAGGGGAAGGAATTGTTGATTTACCCCTTCAGCCCAGCCTGAGGTGGTAGATCCACCTCCGCGGGGATGGTGTGGCTGTATTCTGGAGGGAAGGCTTTGGAATATGTATTGCAGGTGGAGGTTCGTGAAAGATGATTTCTATGAATGGAGCGTTTGTATAAGATGATTTTTTAATTCTGGGAAATAATTGCATTGATTTCATATAGAAATTACTTCTTACATTATCTACTACACATCTTTAATTTCAATTAATATTATGTTGTTTTCAGAGTATTTGCATGCAGCCTTTTGTTAACAGCAAAACGGAGGATATATTCTTAAGTAAACAGAAGCTTAAGTGAGCAGATCTTGCTGAGATGGCACATTTAGAAAGTGATGGAGAAAGGATTAGAGTTGTGCCTCCTGAGTCAGATTAGTGTTCTTGCCAGTCAGTATACTTACCTGATTCTGTAAGTTACAGTATTACGTTCTGGTGGGTGTATTATTTGAATGTTTTATACTAGGTATTTATACCCAAAAGTGGTTTTATGAAGGAGGGGGCAACTGTATTTACTACAATTCAGAATCACCCGTAGTGGTCATTATGGAAGGATTGAGGATTGGCAGGCCACTTGCAAAAGTGATGTTGATGCTGATTAAAGAAGTAAAATATTCTTAAAATCATTCAAATTATTTTAAGCTATGCAACTAATTGCCCTCAGAGTAGTTCTTCACTTTACTCATCATTCCTAAATCAGAACACCCAGCTATGATACTGTTGAAAAGTTGAGGGATGGTATTTATATCCTTTCCTTTCCCATCCTCAAAGTGTTCTGGTTCTTAACTGATAACTTGCATATCTAGGATGAGGCAAGAAGAAAGGCACGGAAAGGAGAAGTTGGTGAGGAGACAATGGTCAATGGGGATGAGAGAGAGTCCCGAAGGTGCATGCAGTAGCTATGCATCCATGTTGGATGGTTCTGTCACTGATGTTGCTGAGTTTCCTGCACGTTCAACTCCTGCAGGAGCCTTCACTTCCAAACAGCAGCTTCTATGTATTTTACTTGTCTTTCCTACACATCTGCCTGCCTCACTGTAACTGGATGATTTTATATTGTTTTATTTTTTAGGGTCAAGAAATTGGAGTATGGCTGTGAGCAATGGAAACAATGACTTTGTGGTTCTGAGCAATGGCAGCATTGCAGCCAGTGCTGCCAGCCCGAGTACCCTCACCCCCTGTGATGGAGACCTTGGAGCCCAGCAGCTCACACCCAAAGAAGCAACAAGAACAAAAGTGAGTCCAAATGGATGCCTTCAACTTAATGGCACAATCAAATCATCCTTTCTGCCTTTAGACAACCAAAGAACACCTCAGATGTTATCCCAGTGCTGCCATCCTTGCCCATACCATCACCCTTTGACTAGCCATAGCAGTCACCAAGAGTGCCACCCTGAGGCTGGCCCTCCAGTGCCCTCTGCTTTGGCCTCATGTTGCATGCAGCCACACTCTGAGTATTCTGCATCTCTTTGTCCAAATCATTCACCTGTGTATCAGACTGCGTGCTGTCTTCAGCCCTCTCCATCCTTCTGCCTACATCATCCGTGGCCTGACCATTTTCAGCATCAGCCCGTGCGACAGCACATAGCCAACATAAGGTGAGTGGTTTGAAAGTTTTCCTGGCCTTTGACATTCAACTATTTTCACATGGATGTGATTGCTTGTGTTTATTTCTCCAAAAGGAGAGGAGAAAAATATGTCAGGGAAGGAAAACTACGTAAAATGCATATTTTGTGAATTATATGAAGCCAAATACAATGCAAATGAAATAATGCAGTGCATCTATTTTATCCATGGATGTCTTAGTCAGATCCGTCATTCCCTTTGCACTCTTTGCACATTGGTTAAGAATCCCTGCCAGATATTGAGTTACAAGTTCAATAACAAGTTTTATTGTTAGCAATTTCTGTTACTGTACGTGGGAGATATATTTGTCATGAGACTGCTTGAACAGGAATCCTGTATTTGCTGTCATTCATCATGATCAACCTTTATGAAAACTAGGTACAAAACTAATTACTTCCTTATATGCTTCCTTATAGCTGTAGACTCATGTTGAGATCAGACGAAAGCAAAAATTTCCTTTACAGCAGATGAAAACCTAATAAATCTGTAGCACCAGACTTCTACAAGTATGTTTTGTAAAGCATTTTTAGATCTGGTAGATTGAAAAGTACTAGAAAAATCTACTTCATTGCCAGTTCTTATCCCCACCTCAGCCCATATCTTTGTATGTGATTCGCAGCTTTTTCCATGGGTAAATTAAGTCTCATCCAGTGCAAATGGTAATATATTTTATAAAATACTAAGTACTTTGTGGAGACGAAGTTTTATTTATTTATTTTTTAAGTATATGTATTTTATTTAGCAATATTTGGACATATGAAAAGAAACAGTTGAAGAAGTTATAAGTTGTTGCTTCTGGGGAATGGGATTTGGTACTGTAGGCAAGGCGGACAAATAACTGCTGTGTTTGATTACAAGCCTTTTAGAGCTACTCTCCTTTTTATTTTATGGATATTTACAACTTATCCAGATTGAGATAAAAGCTACAAGAAATAAGATTAAGCTATATTTAAAGACAAAACTCTCTCAAAAAGTTTGTTAATACTATTAACAATGAATCATTCAACTTTTCAGTCTTTGTGACGTTTTGTTTTAAAGATTAAATTTATTTCAAAAGTCCTCATGTAAACTAGTCAGACACAAATGAAGCTTTTTATAGTGGACTTCTCAACTCCTTTTAATAACTATGTTTTTTCTTGGGATGAGAATAGCATTACTATGATAGTATTAAGTTTCCTTATTTTTATTAAAATTAGCTCTTTTCAAGGTTACTAGCAAACTTTGATTTTTATGAGTGTGC